>BGPT01001768.1:116751-128295 GCA_003297045.1 Symbiodinium sp. clade C Y103 | reverse complement strand
CAAAAAGCCGATGGGCTTGAAAGAAACTGAAAGAAGTGATGGCGGCTTCATAGGAGTTCAAGTCTTACGATACAGATTACAGTAATGGCATTCATACGCAGAAAAATGTAAGAATTTGCAATTTTTGCATGGCAATTGGCAACCTTTATGTCAAGCTTTGGACACACTTCAGGTTGACTGTCGACTGTGCGTCGTGTTGTTTCCAAGCTCATGCACTTCCACGAGGCAACTCTGAGAAACCACTTCATTCCTATGCTGAACAGGAGCGATACTCAGGGCAAACTGAAAAATCACTCGAAATGCACACACGTCAGGTCTGGAGAATTCATCCATCGGACTTCTCTGAGAGCAAAGTTTGTAGCAATGCACCATCCACTGCTGAGGCCTGATGTTTCATACAGCAAGATTTGGGGGTAGGAAACCCCCAATAGGTCACCCTGGGGCCCGTTCAACGGAAAAGCATGAACGATTCGCAGGTGCTTTCAAATGTTCACCATGTGGGTTTGCATCAAAATTCGGGTACGGATCTGCCTGTGGGTTCAGGGAATGGATCGGGTCATTTTGGGTCGCAGCCATGTTACGGTTCATCAGAGCTTTGCAGGCCTGGACCACATGGTAAGGCCACCAAGGTCATTTGAAAGAAAGCTGGACCCTTTGACTGTGGGAAATGGCGCTGATCCTCATCTCCTGGCTGAAGCCCACGGCAAGCGGAGAAATCTGCTAAAACTCATGAACTTTGCACATTAGTATCTCATCCTAACTGAGGGGGGAGACGGTTGAAAAACAACCACACAAATCACCCATGACTGGCCGGAAAATACGCCATGGTGGCCGCAAAAATAAACCGACGAACCTAAATGGCCCTCCTACCTGGTAAAAAATCCGTTGACCAATGGCTGAATTCGGCACCATCGGGAATTTAAGATGCTGCGCATGGGATATGATTTGGTAATATGTGGAATGCTGAGCACAAGACATGAAACGGAAAAGCAAAAACTTTTCGGCGATGCTACCACATTTTGACTATGTTACACCGGTTCATGAGAGCTTAGGAGGCCTGGAGCACATGGAAGCGCCACCAAGGTCATTTGAAAGAAAGCTCAAATTGGCCCACTGGGAGCGGTCAAGACTCCCAGAAAATTCAGTACGGACTGTGATTTTCGAGCATTCTACAGTAAGGTTTGAGAAGAGTTGCTCATGACGTTCCTTGTTCAACTCTGGGCCAAACAGCACAACTTGAATGAGCCCTACAAAATCCACTTGTTTGAATCATTGATTCAAGGATAGATTCAACCTTAAATCGGGAATTTGGGATTTTGCGCACGGGATATAACTTGGGAATATGCGGGATGCTGAGCGACATGAAAGGGAAAAGCATGAACGATTCGCGGATGCTTACAAATTTTGCCCATGTTCCTGCGGTTCATAAGAGCTTAGAAGGCCTGGAGCACATCAAAAGGCCACCAAAGTCATTTGAAAGAAAGCTGAACTCTGTGACCTTGGGAGCCAAAATGGACCACTGGGACCGATCAAGACTCCCAGAAAATTCAGTAAGGACTTTGATTTTCGCGCATTCTAAGGTTTATGACGTTCCTTGTTCAACTCTGGGCCAAACAGCGAATGAACTTCGTCATTGACAAGAGGATAGATTCAACAAAAAAAATGGTGGACTGGGCATGCTGCACATTGAACGGGATCCGGGATAGGCATGAACGAAAGGTTCGCGGATGCTTACAGCTGTTCACCATGTTGCCAAGGTTCATGCGAGATAGGGCCCACCAAAATTCGGGGCAACAAATCTCTCAATATAGTGTTCTTCTCAACTTGTGGTCTTTTCGTTGGCCCTGAGTAAGGACTGAGACTTTTGGGCATTCTAAGGTTTGAGAAGAGTTGCTCATGACGTTCTTTCTTCAACTCTGGGCCAAACTGCAAAATTTGTCCTACACAATCCACTTGTTTGAATCATTGATTTCAAGGGTAGATTCAACAAAAATGAGGGAGTTGGTATGTCACTAAGATGATAGAGTGAATCTACTGGAGTCAAAAAGCAAATGCCCTCTGCTTCTGGTCCATGGTCTCCCACATGTTCTTCATGCGGCGCAAAAATCCANACTAAGATGATAGAGTGAATCTACTGGAGTCAAAAAGCAAATGCCCTCTGCTTCTGGTCCATGGTCTCCCACATGTTCTTCATGCGGCGCAAAAATCCAGCGCACCAATGCTGGAAGAATCTGGAGAAACCTCTTCTAGACACTCCAGGATTTGGCANCCATGGTCTCCCACATGTTCTTCATGCGGCGCAAAAATCCAGCGCACCAATGCTGGAAGAATCTGGAGAAACCTCTTCTAGACACTCCAGGATTTGGCAGGAGGGTCTACCGTTCATGAAGTTTATGAGAGCTTAGGAAGCCTGGACCACATGGAAAGGCCACCAAAGTCATTTGAACACACTCTGGCCTACTGGAAGTGTTCATTGATCCTAGAATGAAGCAACCACCACAGACTTTGTGCAATTCAAGAGTTGAGAAGAGGTCGAAGACCAAATCAAGAAATTTGGAAGGAACAAGAGACTTGATGTGTTCCTTTTTGGCCCGATAGCTGCTTTTGGCGGACGATTTCCGCATCGGCATCAACAGCCTTCCTCAAACTTTTGATCTGACTCGGCCCTTTGCAAACATAGTTTGGTTCCGTTCTGTTACTAACATCAAAGTTGAACCTCTCCTCTCAGTTCCTACCTGGCACAAAATCCGTTGACCAATGGCTGCATATGGCGGAATTTGGTAAACAAATGGCGCAACCTGATCTTCCACGGAAAGGCACTTTCCCATCTGTATCACTTGCCCATGACGGTCCTTGTTCAACTATGGGCCATCCACTAAATGAACTTAAATGAGCCCCCTTCAATCCACTTGTTTGAGTCATTGATTCAAGGATAGATTCAAGAAACATGAGGAATTTGGGATGCTGAGCACAAGACATGAAGGGGAAAAGCATGAACGATTCGCGGATGCTTGCAAATTTTGACCATACTACTACGGTTCATGAAAGCTTAGGAGGCCTGTAGCCAAGGTCATTTGAAAGAAAGCTGGACCCTCTGACCTTGGGAAAAAAATGGCCCACTGGGAGTGGTCAAGGCTGCCCGAAATTCACTAAGGACTCACTAAGGACTGCGATTTTTGGGCATTCTAAGGTTTGAGAAGAGTTGCTCATGACGTTCCTTCTTCAACTCTGGGCCAAACTGCAAAATTTGTCCTACACAATCCACTTGTTTGAATCATTGATTTCAAGGGTAGATTCAACAAAAATGAGGGAGTTGAGATGTTACTAAGATGATAGAGTGAATCTACTGGAGTCAAAAAGCAAATGCCCTCTGCTTCTGGTCCATGGTCTCCCACATGTTCTTCATGCGGCGCAAAAATCCAGCGCACCAATGCTGGAAGAATCTGGAGAAACCTCTTCTAGACACTCCAGGATTTGGCAAAAGGGTCTACGCTTCATGACAGCTTAGAAGGCCTGGCATGGAAAGGCCACCAAGGTCACTTGAAAGAAAGCTGGACCCCCTGAATGTGGGAAAATGGCGCCGGACCTAAATGGCCCATTGGGAGTGTTCATTGATCCTATGAAGTAACCACCATAGATCTTATGCAATCTAAGATTTGAGAGGCCGAAGATCAAAAAATCGGAAGGAACAAGCAACTTGATGTGTTCCTTTTTGGCCCTATGGCTGCATATGACAATTTGCACATCAGCATCAGCATCCCGATGTCTGGCCTGAATTGGCCTCTCTGAAAGCACAGTTTGGTTCCGTTCTGTTCCTAACATCAAAGTCGAACCTCTCCTCTGAATTCCTACCTAGTAAGAAATCTAAGTACCCTCATTGCACCCTCAGGTTTGCTGACAAACCTGCGGCTAGCTTGACCAATTCATCGCAAACGCTGCACTCTTCAGATCCACGCTTTGCCAAGAACCAAAGAAACGTCTTCAAACTGTGTGTATCAAAGAAGCGGATTCAATTTCTGCCATATCTGCTTGCTCTTCCTGCCTCACAGCCTGTTGGTGTTGAAGCCTGAGTCCATTAGTGGTCTTGAGGCCCCTGCCAGACTAGGCAGGCAAATGATCACACTTTCGAGTTTAACGGGCCTTCCATTGACTTCAGGCACTTCAGTGATTGGTTTAAAGTTTAGAGCGTCTGGGAGTGGTACGCTGTTTTCGCCGAACCCCAAAACCGGAACAGAAACGCAAAACTGGAACCTGGGAACAGTGGAACCTGCAGTCAGGTTGCAAACCTGGATTGAAGACCATGGGTTCCTGCAAAACAAGGGGTTGCGAGACCTAGGTTGCTCGGTCTACAAATGGGGAATCCTCTGCATATCCCAAAATGCTAACAACGCGCAGGGAAAAACCTTCTTGGAAGGTTTGCTCGGTCTTCAAGCTTTGCTCATTGACACCTTCAAACCCGCACTCGCCAACCAGCGTGCGTTGTGAAGCAGCCCCTTCATGCAGTTGCTGTTTCCCGCAAAATTACGAGAGAGCTCACGTTCTGACGTCGATGCGACCTTCTATGAAGGCAGGTTCCAGAGGATCTGCACCACCTACCGTAAGACACCCCCAGTGTGGAGTGTGGACACACTGTTTGGGCAGGGCCGACCAAAATGCGGAAAACAATCTTGAAAAAAATGCAAAACGAGTGGCAAACCCAAGTTTAAATCAAGGCTCGAAAGATCACTTTTCAGGGCNGGCCGCCAGCCCACTCAGTGAGGTCCAGCTGCATGTCACGTCCTTGATTTGCATTGAGTAAAAGCCAGAGAGGTTGTTTTTTGGGGGACTTGGCAAAAGCGGCCGGCTGCCAGCCAGACCCCCTAGCAAGGTTGCTGAATCGCCAAGGTCATTGAGCGGGCAACAACTAGCCTGACGTGTCGAACAGCAAAATGTGCTGTTGATGAAAAGGCAGCAAATTTCTCAATATAGTATTTTTCTGAACTTGTGGTGTTTTTGTTGGCCCTGTTGAGGAAAAAGGAAAATCCTGAAGCTCCGCCCTTCTTTCCCTCCGCACCTTCCACATCTCCCTTCACACCTCCTATCAATGACTTTGAAAGGACATTGATAAGGTGAGGGGTGGGCGCACAGTCGTGCATGTCTTAAATCTACATTCTGCTGGTATCAACTCCTTCCTCCGAAGAGACAGCAGCTCAGCCCTGTGACAACAAAAACCTACCAATGACAAGAATAAGAAAGAGGAAACTGAGAGAACCAGGACATGGTGGATACGAGTACAGAGGATACATAGACTATTCTATTCCCCCACAAGACACAAGAAGGCTGAAATCAGTACACAAACATCATACCTCCAAACTACCAGCGACCGGAGAGGTCAATTCAGGTGCTTTTTCAGTGAAAATCGTCAAGAGAACCAAAGAGTTCATTTTTTGAACGGCCAAACAGGCAGTTTTAAAATCTGGTGTGTCCAGTGTGTCCTGTTTTTTTATCTGAGATTCCGGGATTCACTGCAGAGGCTCCTTTTGACCAGTGCTGGCGGGACGGCCAAGCCGCAAGCTTTCTGCCGAGCAGTTCTCCTGGATGTTTCTCTGCTTTTGACCAGGGCCGAATCAAAAGTCAGATGGAAAGATGTGGCACTTCTGGAGCTGACAACTAGCAATGTGGAAAGGTTGGCGCCAGACACCAAGTGCTGACCCGCAGTTGCCTGAGACGTACAGGACTTACAAACAAGGCCAAATCCGAAAATCCAACAATGCGGCGTTGCCAGCAATCCAAAATCTACTTCCGATCTGGCTTCACCACAGGCTAGTCATTTTCAGGATGCTTTCTCACCTGCATGGCGCGCAAGGGGGGTCAATCGTTCACAGGCCTCTTAAAGCACCATGAGCTTTATCTTTCTCCAAGTGCGGTAGCTTAGAGCCCACCATGCGAGGGAGGCTTGTGACGGTTTTGAGTCACTGGAGATATCTGTTGAGATGTGCCAAAGAAATGTTGAAACCGCCGCAGTTGAGATTTTTCAACGCTGGGAAATCTGGTGCATCCCACGGCCAGCTGATTTACTTCGTAGACTGCCGAAACGCTGACGGGAATCCCGACACACAAAAAGTGCGTGGGGACAAGCAGTGTGAATGTAGGCGACCAGGTACACATGAGAGTAAACTGAGTCATAACCCAGCGTAGCCACTGCACCTTTTCACCAGATCTTGGGAAGCAATCTTGGTGTCTTTCCTGAGCTTCTGAATGTCAACTGCAACCTGGTTTGAGGACCCGGTAGAGCGCTCATGTTTTCCCCCCTCAAACATGTAATATCAATGTAATTTCCAGAGCATCTTAGCTTGGCAAAGGGCGCTTCCTATTCTTGAAAGAATTGTAAAACTTCAGAGCCAACCGCGTATTGACCTACTGTTGAACATGAGCCAATCTAAAAACCTTAAGTCAATCGCTATGTCGTATCATTTTGGGTATGCCAGAGCTTACCAAACATGTAAAGGGAGGTTTTTAGAGCGGCTCACATGGTTTTGTGTTCCTGAAAATGAATGCTTTAATCGGCTCACGTTGGTCCGACATGAGAACATCGTGACCACGGCAACTGTGGCAGCGCCATGATAGAGGAGGCAATACGGTGGCACTGGTTCAACCAAAGGAATCGCAGGTATTGTAGAGGAAACCGCAAAAAACATGAAGATTATCTGCATGACAGGAAATGGGTTTGGATTAATCTTTCAGGCATTTTAAGACCAATTGAGGACCTGCTAATAAGTTAAATCTGGATCATTTTTGGAGGATGACGAGTTTTTGGGCAACCTAATTTTGACTGATACCCCACTCTGACAGATTCGTCTGTCACCAAGCAGAGATAACAAGCCTTGGCCTCTGCCCTTTTGCACTGCTAGTTCGACTACGATTTAATCAAACCTTCTTCCAGCTCCTATTGCTCAATAGACAACTCTGATCATTGCTGCCTTCTGAAATGTGCAGGAAAATCGGAGGGAGGTCCAATTTTCACTCCCTCAATGCTGTCACAAATGCCATCAAGGTGTGAGTCGTTATTATATGCAAGCAACAGTACTCAATTTAAGCGCCAGGCCAAGCATATGATTTTGTCAAAAACCACGCATGAAACACGTGTGTTTTTTTGTTGTGCTCTTCGACCTGTTCAACAGTTAAAAGGGCAGTCTGAGACAGGGTCCAATAAGAGGGTTTCATGCAAAACTTCTGGAGATTCACTTCTGTCATAGGCAATTTGTGTACGTCATTGAATCTACGATATCCGATATCTACATCTCTTAAGTGGGCCTCTTTCAGAACGGCTTCCTACTTGGGAAAAAAAAGAAACGGCGGCTTTTCGAACGTTCCCCCCGGGTTGCCACAGGCGCTGAGGAAGCGTAAACATCTCGCTTTTAAACCAGGTTGCGTTGCCCGTAGGCATTTGAAATAACTACTATGGAACTCCGCTCACGATATTGCATTCTCGTGATATTGCAACCGGGTCCAATCTCAGAAGGGATGTTCCATTAGATAAGCAGAAAAAACAGAATTGTTGGGTTTCCAATTTTCTGCCAACACGCAGCATGTGAAATGAGTTCCCCGGGAAAGAAACGCATGTGGTATCGCTGACTTCACATCTTCCAGTCAGACATGGTGACACGTCTGCACCCGTTTCAGCCGATCACACAGGCCGGTTCAGCCGTTTCAGCCCCTCCCCAAATCATTTCCTGCCCAAAAAAGGACATCATGCCAAACAGTCTCACCAGCAGACTCCAAATTTCAGGTTTGTCAAAGGTTTCTACCGGAATGTCCATTCAGACTTCCAGCCCAGAAAAAAGATACAAGCGAGGTCACGGGGGCATGATGCAACCAACCTTTTCAGCCAAATTTGCGTGCAAGGTGCTGCAGGGCGACTGTTTCCACTTCTCTTGTCATCAGAAACTAAAACAAATTTTTGCACCATTGAAAATGCCAGTTCTCGTGCCAAGGATGTACACTCATACCTTGGCAAGCAGGGTTGCCACTTGTGGTGGTGAGTTAACTCCTTGGGTGGTTGTGCAAAGCTGCTCTTCGCTGCAGTGATACACAAGGCATCAAATAGTGAAAATGCTGGGCATAGCCATCCAGCACTGGTTTTTGGAGATCTTGTAATTGTCACTGCAAACGAAATCCAAGACAAATTCAGGTCCAGTGTCCATGATTTCCCGAAGATCAATGCAGAATGCATTGACGATCAAGGGAAACTCAGCCAAAGTCATCACCGGTGAGGTCTTGGACGTGTCGTCTTCACGCAGAACCTCTCGGCAAAAACATGGTGGCCCTATTTTATTCCTATTTTTTCTGTCAAAAGGTGCGCTACTCCTGGGTGTTCAATCAACATTGTTCGGTGAATCATCGCCAGCAGCGGATTCCCCAACGACTTTCGTGATATGGCAACACGCTTTGCCTCAATAGTGTGAGCCGCAAACTGCGGAACAGTCACAGCAGCTGCTGCCCAATATATCATGGTGATGCTGCTGAAAACAAAACCATTTTGAGGTTTGGTTTCCAAAGGAACCATTGAAATTGTTGTATCACAGTATATGCTAGAAATTGGTAAAATATACAGAGATTCTACATGTATTACGCCCAAAATATTTGAGAATGAAGTATGACAAAACGGCACAAGTTGGGGAGTCAAACATATCACACTTCTTCATGATTCATTCCATCCAACGTAATTTTTGGATCATCATATCAGTTGCCACTAGCCAAGATTGGTTAAATGTTCCGCGCGATTTTCCATAGGTTTTCTCAAGCATTTGGAACGAGGTTTTCTTTGGTTTTTGCCACTCTTGCGGATGGTGGCAGCTGGTGGTCAGTGTGCTTTCTGGATTGTGTTTTTTTTTGGTTTGTTGGGTCTTTGATTTTGCTGCTACCATCGTTTTGCTTTGTTGGTGCTCACGTGGCATAATTTTGGGCAGATGGTTCTCACTTGCTCTTCTTTTTAGGTGTCTCTTTTTATCTGGTGGCGGTGGGTTTTCTTACTGCCTTCGACTTTTTGGTTTTTGTTTCTTGGTTTGCTTGATGACATGAACGATATTAACCCTGATGAGCAAAGAGCTATTGACCTTCTTTCGAGATCGATATCAGAGTCCTACAATCTGTCAGGATTCCGCTTCCAAAACCACCGCAAAGAATGGGCCAAATTGGACAGGTTCTGCATGCAAGAGGGGGATTACCATCATCTTCATCGGTGACCCTAAAAACATCACGTCCGAGAGTATTTCCACGGTCCCCGTTTCTACCAGAATTGCGGGATGAAGCTTGGCGGATGGTCAGTCAACAAGTTGGTTCACAACCACCAACACACCGAAAATCGGACCGAAAACACCTATGAATACATCGGTTCAACCACACTTTAAGACACCAAAGAACCCAAGAGGTGATGGAGACCGAACTTCAATAACATCAAGAAACCTATTTCCAACCGATTCAGCTTCAGTTGAATCAGAAATGATTCCAGTCCCTGATGGAAAGACTAGAATGCCACTGAAAGATAAAGAAAAGAAAATGCAATTCTAGTTGCATCTACAACTGCGCATGATGAACGTGTTTTGTCAACAAACCAAACTTTGACGGAAGAACATCACGAAGAAACTGAAGTGCCACTTGTTGTTCCAAACGAAACGGAAACACTGAACTGGATGACAGGACGAATCAGGACGTAACAGGAACGAACATACCAAGTTCACAGCTCAATCCTCCAAGGGAACCATCGCGGGATGAGCTGAAAATAGACAACAAGTTGTGACAAGTCTGGGAGTCTGGGATGGGACGCGATTGAAACGCCTCTCCAGTACCTTCACCAACTTCACCAGCAAAGGAAGAGAATTGATGGAGTCACGATTCGGACAAGGCAACGTTGACGACAATCCATATAACATCATCTAACTTTGAATCCAGAAACGGGATTTTGTAGAACCGATGATGAATATGAAGCGGGCCATCCACCCATCGACATGTCCCACGCTGACGCAAAGGTTACAACAGCTCCAATAACGGCGCCAACAAGTTCACCGATGGCACTGCATCCTTATCCAGGTTGTCAACTTCAGCGAGGACATTACCATCGAGTTCCACATGAGTACACAACACAATGGGACCTACGACAATTTGACATAATGCTGAAGACGAAGTGAGCAAGTGGACAAAACATTGACCGACAACATGATGAAATTACAACTCCAAATCGTTCCAACTATGCCAACAGAAGGCATTCTAGGGAGTTGCCTCCATTCCCTTTTCAACACATCTCATCCCATCTGATTTCTGTAACTCATGGCATAGGCCCAATACTGATCTGCCAGCATCTGATTGTTGTTCCTGCGCACTCTTCTGGAAAGACGTTCCATTCTCTCAGCAAGGGTCTCGTACATTGCAAAAGCCGAGATGGTAGTGGTCAGCGTGTATTGGGCTCACTTAGTTCCTAACCCCCGCAAGTTCACAGTAACCACAGTCAGTGGCACCTTTTTCCTTGAGCGCACGGCTAGGTGCAAAAGGGGCTGCGGTCATGAACTCATGTCATGCCATCTCTACCCTAACTGCATGCNTTCCTTGAGCGCACGGCTAGGTGCAAAAGGGGCTGCGGTCATGAACTCATGTCATGCCATCTCTACCCTAACTGCATGCCTATTTCCTAGGTTTTACCCTTTGCAGTTTGCCACCCCCCTTAGAGTGGCATGCTCCCTGCGTTCGGGTCTGTTGGTGAGACGGAGCTATACCTTTCCTGGCTAGCTGTGGCCAGAGAAAGGGCTGCCGCTTCGGCCGCTTGGGCTGCCACCTCCGATCCCCAAAAATTGGTCCTCGGCATCACGCCATTGTTGGAGCTCATTGGGACTCATCCCCTCGAAGGGATCTGGCGGATCCTCCCGCACGCTGGCGGGTTCGCCATCAAAGAGCTCCGTGCCGAGCCTGGAGATCGGCGGCGCTTCCCGCTCAGGCGGTGCTTCCCGCTCCTCGGCGGGGCTATCCGCTCTGTGCGGTGTTTCCCGNAAAGAGCTCCGTGCCGAGCCTGGAGATCGGCGGCGCTTCCCGCTCAGGCGGTGCTTCCCGCTCCTCGGCGGGGCTATCCGCTCTGTGCGGTGTTTCCCGCTCCTCGGCGGGGCTGTCCGCACTGTGCGAGGGTGACTCCTCTGGACTTGACTCTGGGCCTTGTCCATGAATCAGCCTTTCCTCACTCATGCGCCATTCGATCAGCTCTTGGAGGGTCATATTGTTCTCAGCTCCCCTCCGCACCCATCGCTCCTCATACCAGCGCTCTATGCGACCAGGAGTTAAATCCTCTTCCTCCTGCCGCGGGGTTGCCGCCGGTTGAGGCTGCGGGGCTTCCGCGGAACCTGGCCGCGGGGCTGCCGCTGGCGCAATCACCGTCTGACTGATGNTGCCGCCGGTTGAGGCTGCGGGGCTTCCGCGGAACCTGGCCGCGGGGCTGCCGCTGGCGCAATCACCGTCTGACTGATGTTCAGTCGTCGCCCATTGCGATGCGCGGTGATATTGAGGCGCACAGTTACGTCATCC
>BGPT01001768.1:69751-98765 GCA_003297045.1 Symbiodinium sp. clade C Y103 | reverse complement strand
GCAGCGATGGATGCATCCAAATGGATGAATCCGTGAAACCGGGCAGACAGACAGCGGGATGAAAGAGAGGCTAGCTAAAGCTTGTGCCCAGTGCCTACAAATGGGGAAATGAACATCTTTAACAACTTGCATTTTTGATGTGAAATCGTGGGTGGGTTTTGATCCATACTCTGGCAATATCCCTGATGAAAATGGATTCTGCCAATGTGAATTGTTATATCTGGTGAACGAAATCCACTGCCCGCTGCAACCAGTGAGGTTCATGGGCACCTCGTGTTTTTTTGGGCAATGAAAACCCCCAATCAGATCCCAATCCAACAGTTCACTACGGCTTCTTGGTTTCGTTGTGGAATTTTCTTGAATGACAATGGGAACACCCTCCAAATCATCTGAGACAAATCCGCCTTGGCCAAGGCCAGGTCTGAAAAAAGGAAACCATAGAAGAATCACTCAGCTCCTGGGTCAACCGACTGGATAGGTAGTTCAATTAATTAATTTGTTGCCGTAATAAATCAGATATTATGGCTAAAAGGTGAATCACAATCAGACACCATGTGTTGCCACGGTTCACCGTCAACATAAGCAGTACAGGTGCCCGTTAAATTTTCCACAGGATCTTCTGAGCCATAAGTGTGCCATATGAAGACACATTTTGCACGTGCCATGATCGTTTCGTGACCTGACAGGTGGCGTGAAACAGCCATTGGCTATACGTTGAAGAAACATGACAAAACACATTTGGGACACATTTGGGACACATTTGGGGATAGAGTGTGCAAAGTGAGGCAATAACCAAACAACAATATGTCGGGTTTTCAACCCCCCAAAATTGGTAGATTCAGCCATGTTTCTGCACACAGACACTGTGATTCCAGTGATCGAAAGACACCAATTCAAATCAAGGATGTGAAGACATTCTGAGCAGAAAAATTCAGGTGATGACATAAACCAAATCCGTCTTGATCATATGGTGGTTTGTTGAAATTGGGGATCCCCAAGTCACCATGGGTTTCAATACAAAAATGGTCTAAATTTGGTACCCCTGTGTGAGGACCCCCCCAATTGTTTAGCATGGGATGTTCCATGAAGCAAGTCCATGTGGCGGTGGCTTCTGGTGCTGGGATGTGTGGCCCAGGAGCGGTGATGCGAGCAGATGGGTGGAGTTGATTCAAGTCCTCATTCAACAGTGAAACCAATGGATCCAATGGGAAATACATGAGAACTCCATGTATCTATACATACCTAGACATACGTATGTATAGATATAAGTCTATATGCACATAAATACGGATATATGTATATATATATATACACTATACATGTATATACACATAGGTATATACACAGATATACAGAGATCCGCCAGTTTCTGAGGTTTTCATGGCACTCTTGCAGCTTCTCATCATTATTTTGAGGCCGTGTTTGTCGTCCCATCGGGTCGTCAGGATATCCTGCCCTTCTACTTTGAGGCCGGCTTTCCCAACAGGAATGGGGACATCACCAACAAAGCGGAAGGATGGAACCTGATTGAACGGCCCAGACTGATAAGGTGTACATATTATAGATGTAACAAATTGTAATGAACAGATATATACACTTATCATAAACTTCATCATATAATCCTACATGCACATATACATAGCCACATGTATACATAATATACACACATATACATATATACATACATATATACATACACATATGTATCTGTACAAATACATTTATGCACGTTTGTACTTGACATGTTCATGTCTTTATTTTTCCTGAGCGTATTTTTGAAGGATATCTGGAGATGGGTCAAAATTTAAGCCCCAGAAGGGACCACAGATTGAAATGTACATGTTTAGTATTAGCAGGGCCAGGCTGGGGAGCAAATAGGGGTTTCCACAATTATTGGGGTAGCCAAATAGCTAGATGGTTTTTTTGATGGAAAATCCATCCATAAATGGATTGTTTGGGGGTACCATCATTTTAGGAAACACCCATATATATATATATATATAGATAGATAGATAGATAGATAGATAGATAGATAGATAGATAGATAGACACTAGGTGACCATCCCCCCCAAAAAAGTTTAGCATATTTCCTATATTCCTTTGGGGGTTAGGTAGGAGGCTTAGGTACCAATTTCCCATGTTTTCAAATCTTTTCTTCCCAGAATTGGATGATCGGAACATTGGATGAACCCCCTGTACCAATCCGTAAAAACGCCAGTTTCATTTAGATTTCCATTGAATCAATTCCTGGATGATATGGCCAGTGCCTCAAAGAGGTCGAGGACCCAGGAGTAGGACTCCTTCAGCCACTGGCCAGTGAGGAATTGCTTCTCAGCTGAACTGGAGTCTGGTTTCAAAAACGCTTGTGTTGCGTGATTATCCAAAAGGGCAGGTTCACGTATGATATGTATATATATATATAGGTATCCAGATATATGCAGACACATACTATATTGTATGCATGTACACATAGAGACACACACACACACAGACATATATACATATATATATATATGATATATGTATACATCCAATGGTAGTGGTGGTGGGCTGTACACATACACGTGGGGATTATCATAGTCCATGAACTGGGAGTCCCCATGAAGACCAGGTGATCCGCTTGTACCTCCAAGCTGAATTTGGACTATCGTGACCCAGTCTTGAAGGAAATCCGTATCAATTGGCCACTGGAAGACCAGAAACTGCGTTTGATAGACAAGGAATCCTGTTTCAAGAATGGATCCATTTTCCAATCTACAGGCACAGTGGACGCTTTTACGACACCAAAATGTAAGCCCATCATGAAGTCAAACAAAGAAAGCTAGTCCAAAACCCAAGTCCATATTAAAGTCCAGTGTCCATATTTGACTCTATATCCATATCGCATCCATTGGTTCTCAAAAAACACTCCCATGAAGTCTTGATTGCCGTTCAGGTCGAACTTCTCGCTGTGGGATGCAGGCGCGGCAGCTCAGAAACCCAGGGTTTTTAACGTATTGGATCTGGTGATTTTGGGGTTTCATTTCCTTTCTTTTGTTTGTTAACATATGTTTTTGGGTTACCAATATGCTTGGTGTTCTTTGAGGGTGTTTCAACTGAAAACGGTGAATAGCCAGTGATTTTTGGGTGTTTGAAAAGAGCAGTGGTAAACTAGGCCAGTGGTTTGGGCCGGTGGTTTGGAATGTCAGGACCGCCATTGACTGCCTTGGTGCACGGGCAAAACTATTTCCTGGACCTTAGAACAGGGCAAGATATATTTTGCATGCCTCCAGATATGTATATACAGTATATTATACATATGTAATTAGAGTTTCGGAGTATAGTTTCGGGCGTCCACATTTACAGACATACACATGCAGTCTAAATCGTATTCAATCCACTTGGGCTTCTCTCTGAACCGACGAGTATCGTTGCAGGTATCGATGCAGTTTGGCTGGAACTGCAGATCCAAAAGCCCCCAAAGGCTTCTGCTGAGACACCACAGGCCCCGAAAGCCGTTGCCGACAGAGGGCTCCACTGGACGGAAGTTGAGTTCGGAAAGTTGGACAATTTGACTCCCAAACTGGGGAACCAGGTACCGTTTGCCGCAGATTTGGTCAGCCGCAGGCCTTGCTGGCGCTGACCGAGAATGGGCGGGGTGTTTTCCGCTTGCAGCTGTCACAGGCAGGGCTCTGCCAAGGCGAAACGAGGCGGTAGCCTCTGCCAGGTCGCCTGGATAATCCCAATTCCTAGATGATTTCCCATAAAAATCATTGACCATCCCGAGACTTCACAGGAGAATCATGGATTACCACAGGGTCTTGGGTTTGAAAATTGAGCTCAAAAAATAGTCCAACAGCTCCTGGGAAACAGACCTTGCTCCAGAGGCAGAGCAAAGCACCGTTCAGAGTGGAGAAGAAGCCCTGCTGACGTTGGGAAGCTCCGGGTTGCCTTCACTCTGCACTTTGAAGTTGTCCATCACCAACCAGGTCAGCTGTGAGGGGCTCCATGGCTGGTGAAAGGTTGATTTGTTTGCTCCCTAACTCCCATTTTCACTGGTTGCATCCGTATTTTTATGCTTAAACCCACATGTTTGAAGCTCAAATGTGTGCTTTTTATTGGTTAAATCATGAGAAATCAGTTAAATCCAGTTAAATCATGTTAAATCATGAGAAATCTACATTTTTCCTGCTTAAATCCCTCATTTTTAACAGGTGAAATCCCCATCTTCCTCCAACAGACAATCTTTCTGAGGTGGACCTCTCCATCAACGAGCAGCTTGTGGCTTCCGTACAGCTGCGGGCGGAGCTGCCGAAGCTTCAGCTGCCTGGACAAGAATGGACACATTCTGGGAAATTCTCCAAAAAAACTATGTTGTTTTCTTTTTTTCATAGGAACATTATGGAAAATGTATGATCAATATTCATTTATTCAATGTTTTTCTTTTTTTTCCCAGATGAACGAAGTGGGTTTTGCTCAGGAATGAGGGATTTCAGTGGAATTTGTGGCCATTAAAACATGGAGAGAGATGATAAACCATTTTGGGGAAAACATGTTTTTGAGCAGCACAAAGTGGGACCTTCAGCTACATTCAAGGGGTCAACGAAGAAATATTTGGGTTTTCCATCCACAAATTGGGGAGTGAAACCCACAGCAAACGGAGATTTCAGCCAAGAAAACTAGTTCCTCTGTTTCTCCATTGGCATCCAGTGTTTTAACCATGATGTCGAGGATCTGGAAGGCATGTTTATTCACTCACACTATTCGGGATCTGTAAATGAGCGCACAGTCATGTTTATTGGGAGAATGATCATGGTCGCTGTAGTGTCAATGCCTCCTACAGATAGGCGGCACCACTTTATGAATCGATCAATGAGATTGTAGAAACATTCAAGGAAGGTGCTCCTTTTTGGTGGTCCAATGTGCTCCATTTGCCAATATGCGCCTGAGTGATCCGGCTTTCTGAGCCCTTGAAGACTTCAGGCTACACCTTGGCAAAGCTCTGCGGGATGACGAGGTGTGATTTCTGAGATTATAGTGGCATAAGTTGGCGAGGGGTAGTTTCATGATTTATTTATCTATTTGCCATAAGTGGGGATGTAAACACAAATATAGATATGGGTAGAGTACTAGATATGATATGATTATAAGTATAATGACTAAGAATACAATTAGTCATAAATGCAATCAATTTTGTAAAATTATAGAAATACTTGTATATACAATCATAGATGGATATATTTAAGATGTGTGAAAGAGAAGTTCAATTTCCAAAGCCGAAAGCCATCGAAAAGAAAGCTTGGCGGATGTTCCTCTTGCAGGTCAGTATGGTGGAACAACCCCATGAAGATGGAGATCTACCCGTGAGAATGGGGATTTAACCAATGAATAGTGGATATGGATTTGTTTGAAACAGAATATACCCCCAATAAATGGCAATTTTAATAGGGTAAAGGATGATGAATCATCGAATTTATTTTTGGGTACCCTAAGACACACTGGTTTTCGGACCCAAGGCCAAAGGATCATTTTTCAACATCTCCTGGAACTTGTTCCCCATCAATCCAGTGAAGGGCGAAGGTTGGTTAATTTTCCCCTTTTGTTTCAAACAAGAGAGATCATTGAAATT
The DNA here is from genome assembly GCA_003297045.1 of Symbiodinium sp. clade C Y103. Lineage (NCBI taxonomy): Eukaryota > Dinophyceae > Suessiales > Symbiodiniaceae > Cladocopium > Cladocopium sp. clade C. The sequence goes on along the minus strand of BGPT01001768.1, from coordinate 93,157 downwards.
CATTGAATTCGATTTTTGTTTGTTATTGATTCCATCCCCATTCATCTGGTTTTGCCCAAAATTGAATCCTGGCCCAATGACGCCCAATGACCTTGCCAAACAATACAGCAATCAGGTGGACTTCCAGGGTCACATCTTCCAGGTGAAGCTCTGGAGAAGCCACAGAGGCCAGGGAAATATGGAGTTTTCCAGGTGAATTTCACGCAGAAAATGGAGTTTTCATGGGCAAACAGCGGCAACACATGGAGATTTTACCTGCAAAGATGGAGACTTTAGGCAAAGATGAAGACACTAACCGGCCATTTGTACAGCAAATAGGGATTTGGCGAGCAAGCAGTGGAGTGAAATCAACACACTCGGGGGCCTCCATGGATGTGACATACTGACATGCCAATTTCACCTGGCACTTGGATGTGAACTGGTTTTGAACCTGGCAAGTTCTCCCATTCTAAAGATGATTTCACTTGCATGTATATATGATTATGTAAGTATTGTAATATGATATATATATCTATATATACATATATATATATATATGAATGTATGTAATAATGTACTGTAATGTAATGTTTTTTTGATTTAATTTAATGTGATGTAATGTGATGTAATGTGATGTAATGTGATGTAATGTAATGTAGTGTACTGCAATGTATATTGTAATGTCATACAATTATATAATGCAATGCAACATAATGTAACGCAACGTAGCGAAACTTTCATGTGCATACCTGGATGTGTACATTTACGTAACATATAACGTATCATTGTATCATATGCACACTACATATCACATCATATACCCTCTGGTAAACTAACATAACTATGGACAATCACCATTTTAACTGGGAAAAACCACTATAAATGGCAATTGTAAATAGCTACGTTTAATTACCAGAGGGTACCATATACAGAAGCTGGGTTGTAATCCTGACCCATCTGTGATTCCGCAAAAAAACCATTGGCTCGGAGGTGAAACGCCTCAGGACGCTCCGGCACTTCACCTGCAGCGAGCGCATGGCTGTGTGGGTCCCAGGACTGGTGAAGATTGGTGCAGAAGCTTCGCAGTAGATGGCCACAAAAACATGATGAATAGATACAAACAATATAGATACATGTGTCTATATACATATATACATATGTATATAGATATGTAACATAAAAATGTAATATAAATATGAAATATGTATAATATATTATCGGCGGATATCTACACGCATGTATGTATACAATTCTATGTCGTCAGGAGAGATTCTATTTATATTGGATAAGTCGTATTTTCTATTGTTATTTCAAAGCCATTCAGTATTTTCTATTGTTATTTGTTATTGGATAAGTTTATTTCAATTCTTTGGCTGTTTAAGTCTCTATTACCATTTTTTCTTTGTTTCTACTCCCACTTCCTAGTGAAAAAACACATGAATTCAATGGTCCCTGAATTGTTTCTTTTGGGAAAATCTGCTGCAAATCCCTATATTTGGGTGTCGAAACATCTCAAATCAACATCAACTATACTTCCAAAAATCACGTCCAAACATTGATGTTGTTGGAAAATCAAAATCAACAATCCTGATTTGGTTTCCTGCAGATTTTTCCACATCAATCCATGCTTCCTGCTGGACAGCAGAGGCCCTGCCCTGCTTTCCGAAACGTCACCGTGGTCCAAGCTTCGCGAAAAAGCCATGCAGGCGGGGGATGGGTACACATGGATTTTCCGTCTATGATATCTTGGGATTTCTGGTGAATCAGCACCAAAAACCATGGATTAATGGGGATATGAAGGAAATATGATGTGTATATCAGTGTATATGATGGGTATATGATGTATGATGGGTATGTGATGTTTTTCACTCTCCTAATTCTGTTGTGCAAATCGTTTGCAGGCTAAATTTGGATGTTTGTCTGGAACAGACGTGGCATGAATTCCAGTCGAAATATATACAAAATTGAAAGCCTTTGGCTTTCATCCGTTCATGAGCTTTTGTAAGCCTTTGGAAGTTCTGGCACTTCGAATAATTACCTCTTCTCCAAAAGTCCAATTCAAGCATGGTTTTCCACCCGTTTTGAAGTGGTTGTTTGAGGTCCCAGGTGCACCAGATACAAACATATCTAAACCTATGAAAACAGGCCTCTTACGGCGGCTGTCAGGTACTGCAGTGTGCCTTAAGCTCCAGCTGTAGCTTGAAAGCTGCTCCTGTCAGGCCATGGTCATCAGGGAATCACCAGGGAATGTTGGGCTGGTGATATTGGAAGGGACTGGTGAGCTCTGGAATCAAATGCCTACCTTGAGAAATCCGGATCAATCTGGGTCATTTCCATCCTAATGTTTGGCTGAGTTGAGTTTGTGAACCTCAATTTTTTGGGGCTCAAATTTGGGGCTCAAAGAAATGTCAGGGTTGGAATTTATGGAGGAGGTCCGGCCGTGCCTGGAATCCGGTCAGCCAAATCTATGTTCATTGAAAAACATTGAAGTACTATCATCGATTTTATGACACTATGATTTTTAGCCTCGAATCTCTTGAGTATCATACAGTGTGATTTTTGGCATTGTTTCAGGGAGCCAATTTGTTAGTTACGCCAATCAGATGTGGTCCCCAACAAACCCACAATGTTTTGGACAAATTCCATTTACCAAATTGTGTTGGGGCATTGTATTCCCCATCAACGAAAGAACATATTTGGGAAACAAGGATCATAGTGCCTATGGGTCATATTCCCATCATATCCTCATATTTCCAGCATATCCATACATTCCCATGATACTCCCATCATATCCTCATATTCCCATGATAGTCCCATTACATTCCCATCATATTCCTATTCTATTCCCATGATATTCCCATGATATCCGCTTTCAATGCCATGCTCCACCCCGGCCACCATCTCCGGGGCCCATCCTGCAGGTACCTCGTGAGTCTTAGCGATGAGGTCCTAGACCGAGCGTCTCGCTTTCATCGCTGGCCATGGCGGGTTTGGGAAACGGTGAAGCAGTCCTTAGTTGAGATTTACCATCCGGTTTATCGTGGTTATATGATAGTGATAGTGGTTTTTTTTGTTGTTAATAGTGGTTAATAGTGGTTCAAGTGGTTCATAATGGTTAAGAATGGTTGATATAATGGGATATTTAATTGAATACCCTCTGGTTTCCCGAAACCAAATGGAGGTCTATAGCTGGGAAAACCATTTGTAAATGGTGGATTCCCCATTGCCACGTTTGATTACCGAAGGGTAGGCTCTCTATGTTATTCACACGGTTGAAAACATTTGGCGCTGTCTCATTTTTCTTTGTCCATACACCTTGAATTTGTGGCAATCTTCATGGGGAAAATGATGAAGCGTTCTAGCGTCTAAATTTTGAGACAGCCAAACTTACATATGTTTGGGTTCGATTTTAATCCAATCCCCATATGGAACCTGCATTCCAGGGGCGTGAAGGAATTTACAGTCCTTACACACCACGTTTGTAGCTTTTTTCAGCTGGGTGATCCCAAGTATGGGTCAAGATCGAAGAGCCTGGACCCATAAAAACCAAAGATATTCTTCAAATTCATCAATCCATCCAATACTTTGGTTTCACTTTTGTATGAACCTGTCCCATTTTTTTGTGCCAATTTTGCCCCATATCCATAGTGAAAATGACTATATAGATGGCTTGAGAAAGCCATCACCCGCAGCTCTTAGGAGATGAGTCAGTACTCCCAGGCGGGAATGCTTGGGCTTCCACGTTTTGGAGGGTTGCTTCAAGGGAACGTTTTACAGAGAACCCTGCTGTGTTCGATGGGAACAAACACATCTTTTTCGGTAGATTTTCCGTCAAATCCCCATGATTTCTTTCTATATCCCAGTACAGCCCATGATATCTGCACTGTATCCCCATTATTTCCCCATTCTCATTTTTTATTATAAGTTAAAGGTTTTACTCTCTCACTGCCTCAAAAAAAACCATCCCACCACCACGCCACCGCGCCATGGGCTCCCATGCAGGTCTCCCAGCAGTGTCCCCTGGGTTTCGCCCTGGCCTATGCGGCACTTTTCTTCACCTCATATCTGGAAACAGAGGATGATGCCGCGTCCCTTACCTCAACGGAACGGGAAGGTTGCGGGTTGGTGCACGGTATAAACTAAGGCTACTGTATAATGAACCATCAGAATGGGGATTCTCGTTGGAGACCTTTTTGATGGACAGGGGAGAACGGGGAGATGAATGGATAGAATGGATTAGAGTGGAGCATCCAGAGTGAGTCACACTTACCAAGTTGTAATCGCAGGGATTAAAGGCTTTAAAGGATGCTTTTGAAAGGTCCCGCGACCGTAGAGGGTTAGGAACAAGTCTCGCATGCGGAAAATGACAAACCGATTGGCTATTGATTGATAGTGATTAGTATGTAGCCAAACCAAAATGAGGATAAAGCCATCAAACATTGGAAACAGATGTTTTCAGTAGCTCACATCAAAGTCCATCAAACTGCTACACGCTGAGGACAACTAGAGCTGTATGCAAATCTCGAGGCCGCAAGAATGTCTGACTTCCTTGTTTTCGTCGATAGTTTCGAGCCATCAAAGACCTAGAAAGGCGTTTGAGGACGTCGATCTTCTTGTTGGCTTTATTTGCATTCTATTGTCGTCCAGTCCTTTTCATCAGGATGCAAATTCTAACATGAACCCTGACAATGTGCTAGTGCATTTTCCTGCGAAAGAGTGGTGTATTTCTTCGTGCCAAAGACACTGAAGCTAAGGTTAGCTTTCAGATGCTTGACTCGCATTTAGCGGTTGGCGGTGATTGGCACCCTCCTGCTTGAAACTTGAAGCTTCTGATTTGCGGTGAAAGGTTTTGTTCTAGTGGGATGATGATCCTTGGTATTTTCGATGTTTCCGCCTATACGCTGGCTTTGAAGTTGCGAGGGGGCAGAGTGACACATACATGCATGCATGCATGCATGCATGCTAGATGGAAAGATAGATAGATAGATGCATAGATAGATCGATAGAAAGATAGATAGATAGATAGATAGATAGATAGAAAGAAAGAAAGATAGATAGATAGATAGATAGATAGATAGATAGATAGATAGATAGATAGATAGATAGATAAATCATGATAAATCCATAGATGAGATGAGATACGATACGATAAGATGAACTGGGATAAGATAAGAACAGACAAAAAGATAGATCTCGTCGGAGGTAACCTGAAATTGGGCACCCAAGTGCTTTCGAAGAGCATCGACGTCTTCGAGACGTCACGCTACGAGCCGATGTTTGGAGGAAGCAGGTGGGGAGTTGATGGGAGTTTGGGAAGTTTTTGGTCAGGTGAAAAAGAATCATCCAACAAATAGGTGAAACTACTCTGCCGAATGGGAATTGGGCAAAGTTGTGATGGTGAATGGCCCCAAGATGGACGCTCAATTCTCACAGCCACCAAGAATCAGTGGGCCTGCAAGTCTTAAATTGTCAAGCCAGAGGCACTTGGAGCTCATGTTTTTTTCCCTGACAAGATCCCTGATGTTGCAAAGATACAGTACGGCCGTGGGCCTATGGTAAGATCACTGCATGAATCTTTGCCACATTTTCCCAAGGCCTTTCGAAACCGTTTGGCTCTTGGAAGAAAGTACCTTACCTGTGCAGTCACTGCCTCCCCTTCAAGGGCCAAAGATGACAGTGTCCCCCACGGCAGGCCCCTTCGCTGGTTGAAGCTCTTTGCAGTTCATGCTCGGCCACTTGGCCGAAGGAATGTCGAGATCAGAGAGAGATCGGTGTGGTGGTTGACTAGAGATTGACATGGTCCAGCCGTCCAGCCATTCCATCTTCTCCAACATGGAAATACTGATTGCACGTAGAAAATCGATGGAATATGGTTTGGGGTGCGCATGTTCAGAATTTTGACCCATGAAGACATGTAGCTTTGCAAACCACATCAAACCACTTAAGAGCACTTCAATCCCATTGGACTCCATAGATGTCCCTTCCCCACTGTTTGCTTGATACAAAAAGGGGGTCAGAACCAATTCTTTATTCCCCTAAGAAGGACATCAGATCGCGTTGGATCCCCAGGTTTGGTTCATTGCATCCCTCTTATTCTGGAGCGGTTATCTCCAATTCTTGGTGGCTGAATTCCCCACTCAGAAAGACATGGCCTCAAATCGGCTTTACAACCCATGTTTTCACATTCTTTCTGCAAGAAATGCCATGACATCCATTGAAATCTCCAAATGGGGGTACCCCAAACCATTCATTGGGTTCATTTTCCCATTGATTACAACCAATCTTGGAGGATTTTGGGGTACCCCGCACGACTTGGGAAACCTCCAGTTCTGTTGAAGAACTGCTGCGCCAGGAGACGTCTCCGCGACATCATCGACATGCCATCCGAAGGTTCCCAGCGGCGGGGGGCTCTGTGGGATGGTCCCCGTGATCTGAACAAACATTGTGGCCTTTGACTTTAGGACGGGACATGGGAATATAGATAATTAGGTTTGTGACTATATAGTACCTATATATATACATATATATATATATATCGTACCTGTATATATATATATATGTATATATATATGTATATATATGTATATATATTAGCTATACATATGTATACATACACACCAATCATCCGGATAGTCTTTGATCAAGCCTCCGAACTAGAAGGCTCTTATCTTCGACAGCTAGAGGTCATTGCTTGCGGGAAACGATCTGCAAAGGGCCACAGGCGAAGTGAACATATGCAAATCATTGGGTTCACCTTTGACACACTTGGGCAAAAGTTGCCTGTGATGAGGAGGGAATTCTCATATTTTCCATGTTTTTTGGGTTTCATCCCTTTTCCCCTGTACAGCAACTTCTTTGAAGTTTCCTTTGACTCCTGAGTCATATCAGTGAACTTTGAGATTTCAGGATGTTCTGAAAAGTCGGACGTTTGCTTTCCACCAAGATCCCTTCGTTTCTTGAAAGCTTCGAGTTTCAAGATCCTTTAACTTTCGAAAGTGGACCCATCAAATCGAGTGTTCGCCATGGTATGGTGTGAAGATGCCATATGTATATTTATGTCTATAGATTGAATTGCTTATCCAAAGTCAAAGGGCTTGAGTGTTGAGGCACAAGCATCGGCACATCCATTTCGTCCTTCTACACACCCTGCTTTGCGGCGATATTCCAGGGTTTCCTAAAATGGAAGTACCCAAAAATGGATGGTTTATAATGGTTTATAATGGAAAATACTATTAAAATGGATGATTTGGGGGTACCCCTATTTTAGGAAACCTCCATGTAGAGAGACCTTGTTCACCATTCATTCAGATCAACGCTTCACACATGCTGGAATTGTCACCTCAAAACCCATAGATTTGATGGTAAAATACCGGGCTTTCCGGGTAAACTTTTTGGTCACATCCATTCAGAATGAATCTTGGGGTCTGAAAATGGGGTATACCTCCGAATTTCATAGGCTTCATCAAAATTTTCCGTAACAATCCCATCCGCCCAAAAAAAACACCTTCCAGAAACCATGGTAAAAAGCAGGGCATTGGAAAGCATATTTGGGACCATACAATGGGGGTGTTTACTATTGATGCGATGGGATTGCAATGGCCAATTTAAACATGATGTTCCCAGCTACAAACCCTCCATTGATAGTGTTTTTTCCATGATTTTCCGACATTTTCAGATGAGTTTTTTATTGACACCTACATGTAGGGTGGATTTCCCACGTTTTCCAATGTTTTTCCAATGAGTTTTGCATTGAAGCCTCCATTTACGGGTGCTACATCCCCAGTTGTTGCAGGTGCTCCAAGTAGCAACCTCTGGAGCCACCCGGTAGAAAATTCGTTCAATGGGAGGAGCATGACTGGTTGGCGGCTTGACCTATATAACTATACTACATATTGAGATATTATGTATGTTTTCAGAAAACATATATGACATATATATATATATATGTATATATACATATATATATTTATATATTATAATTCTATACTACCAGCTGTGATATAATAACGCTGATATGTATATATATATATTTATGTACACATGCAATATGTATCCATTTCTTTATTGACTATTGGTTGTTCAATTATTGACCAAGCCTATTTCGGGATCATGATCCCAAGTGACTCATTGTTTGGAGGTTGAAGTAAGCAACCAGATACTCTCCCACCAAGCTGTGGTTGGCTGGTCACCGCAGGACCCTTTTCAGGTTGGCAGGACTCAATGGGGATGCGAACCATTCTGAGGAAGAATTACTCCTATGGTTCTTGATTGTATTGTGGTTGTTGTTTGTGTTTCTTTTTTTTTTCAAAGAACATACTGAACACACTGAACTTATATAATATTATCATTTTCAAGCATGTTTTTTGTTGCCTGATATATTGAGCTACCCCTACATTTTGTTGCTTAGATTAGATCTCATCATGCTTGGTGTATTGTGGATTATTTATTGTTTGCAATTGCCACTCAATTTTTGAAACTCATATAGACATGATTCTAGATTATCCTCATGTTTAAATTGTCAAAACAACCATTCAACAACTTGGTACACTTGTACCATCATTAAACTACATACAACATGTTTGGTGTTTAAGGTCTCCCTGACCTCCATGTATGTTGGATTTCCTATATTTTCCCATGATTTCCCCATGATTTTCCCATTGAAACCTCCATGCCGTAAAGTACCATCATTGCTCCAAGGTCTCCCTGCTACTGGATCTTAGACTCTTAGACTCTGAAACCTGGATCCCACTGAAGGTGGCAACCACTCGCGACTTCAACTGGAGGACTGGGGATAGCAGCCATAGGTGATGGCATCCCCGTACCGAATCGACCCTGTCTACAGTAGGGGGTTGGAAGAAAAATCGTTCCTCGAAATCCGTTGGGGAGATGGTTTTTTGGACCGACAATCTGTGAGAAGATCAGCAAAAATGGTAGGGTGAATGTGAGCAGCAGTATTTTTGGCACAACATGCCGAGCCTGATGTTTGCAGACCGGTTGGAAACAGACTGCTGGTCATTTTGAGATGAACTCTGACATTGCGGCTGGAAGTTGGCAATCTTCATACAATCCACATAAATTCCGGGTTGATATCTTCCCTCCTTTCCCTTTCGTTAGACGTGCCGTCAGGACTCAAGGCATGCTTTGGCCTCCAGGTAAGGGTCCCAGGGATCATGAAGTTCCATCGATCATACTGTTGGTTATGTAGATACGATGGAGAAAATCTATCTATTCACCATGTTATGGGCTAGATGGAACTGCCACATTTTTCCATGTTATAAATTATGATTCCATATTTTTGTTTTCTTTTTCCAGCATTTTTCTTTTGTTCGCCCAAGTGCGCAGAAGTTTCAAACATTGGGATCAGAAGCCAGGTGCAAACAGAACCATTTGATGCTTTGACACCCCTGATTGGCCTGACACGTACCTGGTAGCAAGGGATGGCTTAGTCTTCCCAGAATTGGTTTAGGCGAGCGTGTGCAGGAACCCTGTATATTTTGGAGGTATAAACTATGGTTTCCTGTAGATTCTCCCTTAAATCCATCCATTGAAGTCTAGGTTCTCCCAGTCTCAAGATGAACATCTGAAGACTTTTTGATCAACGCGGGTAGCACTGGGGGACAGCTGAGATACCTTGGTCGGGTCCAAGGGACGCTGGTTACTTCCCATATAGGGTCCCCCTGATCCCAATCGGCATGCAGTCTGTCCACACATTATATACACATCGATATGTAGATTCTAACAATATATGCCATAGGTTATATATATAGATATACACAATATGATGTATATATATATATGTATTAATTCATGGTGTATATACCTGTAAAGAACATGTAGATGAAGAGCCAGTTGTTGGCTCACAAAAACCTTGTCCCTAAGCAGAACCCATGGTCCGCAACGGTGTCAGGTTGTGCATCGAGATCCTCCACGATGGAACGGGCGATTCGCGGCTTCCGCTTCTCCGCAACGCCGTGGAGTCGTTGGCTACGGCGGGAGCGAGGGGAGCCCGGGGAGCGCGGGGATTGCGGGGAGCGACGTTTTAAGGTTGTCTGAAAATTAGGGAAGCCTGAAATCCATCAGTTTCTGTGTGTTGTCTGATTTTTTTCCACATGTTTTTGTGCATTGGTTTATCATATATAGTTTTCATATTTTTCCCTCTTAATTGATGGCTAAAATCGGAGTATACTGTAGCTCATTTTCAGACACAGCCATATGGGGATGGGTCAAAACCAAACCATCTTTACGGGGATGAAGATCCATTTAACAGTAATAGTAATAGTGATGATAATAGGTAAACTATCTATAAAAATGCGATCTGATAATTATTATTGCCGTCTGGTAATCTAACATAGCTATGAGAAAAGCACCAGTGTGATAAAGTAAATCATCTATAAAGGGGCCCTTTTTCATAGCTATATTGGTTAAATGACGGGAGGCAATGATTAATGATAATAGTAATAGTAATAGTAATAGTAATAGTAATGACATCAATAGTTTGATGATGATGATGATGATGATGATGATGATGATGATGATGATGATGATTATGATGATGATGGTGATTCTTGTTATGATTATGGCGATAATTCTGAAGGCGCTATCCATGAAGGTTATAATGGTGACGAAAATGATGCATGAACGATGAATGATGGATGATAGACAAGATTAGACACGACAAGATAAGACAAATTCGTAAATCAAAGAGGCAAATGAACACGGTCGGTCGGTCGCATCCAATTCCAATGCTTGTGTTTGTCTGACATTTTGGTACCCCCCCAATCCAATAGTTTAGCCAATCACTTTCTTTTTTCCAATTATGTGAAAATCATATCAAGTTGATGTATGTGGATATATATATATATATATACACATTATATATTGTATTATTTGCACCGCCTAAATCCATGAAATCCTCAGAACATTCCCTGCAGGACTGACGGATGTCTTCTTGGTGATTCGACTCACAGCAGGCTGTGGAGGTGGGAGAGTTTTATGCAGTCGATCCTCCCAATCTGAAGCTCAATGAGGGATTTATATGGGATTTAATGTCAACCCCTGATTAATAAACCATGGTTGATGAATTAGGGGTAATCCCCAAAGAGTTATAATTTTCGTTAATCTTCTACTTAAATGGTACCCCCCCAATTAAACAGCCTAGGGGTTTATTAATCCAGGGTTGGTATTGTATGGGAGAATACCTTGAGAGCAGTGTTCAAAACCCCAGTTTAATGGACTTATATGGGATTTGATGGGTATTTGATAGAGATATAGTTGATAAATGATGCTTGGTTGATGATTTTAGGGGATTGTACTAGCCAATATCTTGGGGATAAGCAGAATCCAAAAGTCAATCCCATTCTCAACCAATCAGTATAAAGGGACGACACATGGTTTTGAACACTGCTCACTTGGGCATTGCCAGCGCAATCAACCGGGATTGGGATACCATCAAATATATTTTAGGATATAATACTCAACAATTGATAAGAATATAATGGGAATACAATGAGATAGACTGATAAACATCAATGTTGGATATAGTGATTCCCATTAGTCCCAACACTCTCAAATTATTCATTTCTAGTGCTTTTTCATGACTCATGGAGTGGTTCATCTCCACCAGGTTGGGCTTTCCTAAGATAGAAGGGCAACCCTAATGTAGGAACCCCCCCAGTAGAAATGGGGATGTATCAACCATGCATGGTGATACAATATACTAATGGTTAAACATTCAATTTCCCCGGAGGTGTCCTGGCATGTAACTAGGAGATGAATGTATGCAAGGCGAAGTGTAGCATGTGCTCAGGATGTGCACTTTTTTTTTTCAATGATCATTCTGTTTAGTAGCTGATGACACTTGACAATGGAAAGACACCATGAGAGTTGATACGACAAAGCTGGTTGCTTGCATGTGCGATTATTCCTCCCTGACAATTGGAACTGCAGATGTGTAAGTGGGCTTCACACCCCACTTTCACCTGAACATTTGCCTTATTGTACCATGAACTTCCGGTCGTGGCAGTCTTGAACCCCCTTGCCCACCCAAATTCGATCATGTACTGTTTAGTTTCATAGCTACATGCTCAGGATGTGCCACCTTCCAGAGATGCACTGTTTGGAACATCTTGCTTCGAAGTATGGTCAACATTTTTCTGCATGGTTTTATCAATGTGGTTCAACCCCGAACAAAAACAATTCCAGTTGCTGACACACCCTGGCTAGGCCCATGGTCGGATCCTCAAAGTCCCGAGGTGCAACTGATGCTGGTGATTGGTCAGAACCTATGTGATTTTCCGTGATTTTAGGATGAACATCCGTAGCAACCAACTGAAGTTGCTGAATTTTCGTGTTGAGACCGGGATTTCATGGCTTTTGCGCGCCAGCGAACCGTTGGAGTCTTCCAAGTTGGTCAATCATCTGCATTTCTGGCTGATTGTCTGTCACCAGCCATTTCCGGAATGCAGGGATGGTACTTGGCTTGGCTTCAAGATCGCTTCCTGAGCGGTGTGGCTTGCAAAGACGAGGTGTCGGAAGCTGATGGGAATGCTGACGGTCTATCTTTTTTTTTTGGCCTCGGAGGCGATGCAAAAAACGTTGACATCTTGTGGATATATCGGCTGGGCCATGTTGAAGGGTGGAAGCGCAGTTTCTCAGACTGAACTAAAGCTCCCTGAAGAAAGTTTGCAAAAAACGCACTGACCAAATGGCACAAGACTTCTTGGAATTGCTCAGTTTCCGCGAGTGCTCCGGCTGTCCCTTCCGATTTCAATGTATTCAAAGAGCCAAGTTTAGTCTTGATCCTGGTCAAATTGACTGATTGCATTTCCCACATCCTACAAGCTACCGTCAGTCTGCAATACAAATTTATTTTCCAACATTGTTTATACTTGTACCTGATGTTTATCGAGTTCTCTTCAGGATTTCCAAGATATATCAGATCTGATGATAATGAGAAACTGTTGAAGTACTCACCCAATCATCACATTTGTCACCAGGCACACAACCGTGGCGGTCGCCACTTTGTCTTGTTGCTACCCAGCAACTGGCATCTACTGCCCTTTCCGTCACGCGGTGGCAAACCGGCAATAGGATGATCCTGTCAGTGATGTCCAATAGGTTGGGGGCGAAAAGTGGGAGGATGTCCAAAAAAATCTTTGTCTTACATGGTCCATTTCTAAGGGGTATGATTCAGTATGATCAATTAGTGATGAGGGACAAAAATGGCTTAGTTGTAATTGATTGTTTTCTGGGTATGACATTTTTGCTCGCAGGGTCTTGCGCTCGGTCTTTTTCGAGGGGCGCGTTACACCCTGCCGTTACACTTTCCATGGTCCCGACATCCCAAGAGACATTCAACTTGGAGACTTCCGAGTTTCAAACGTTGGATTGAGTTAAAAACGAAACAGGTAGATGAATCATGATGAATCTCCAGTTAAAAACTTCCAAGTGAATTCAGTGAATTGTAGACATCCCAAATCCTCACTTCAGATCCCAAGAGCTCGTGGATCCCAAGTCCTCCACTGCACAGGCCACAAACTGTGCCCGGAGACCCGGGGCCAACGAAAAATCGGGAACGATGGGTATGGTGAGTATGTTTGAGGATCAATGTATGTCGTCTATATATTATATGTGCATATATATATATATATTGTATGTAATGTAATGTACTGTCATGCAATGCAATGTAGTGTAATGCAATGCGATGCGATGTAATGTAATGGACATAGTATGTTTTGTTATGTTACTTGTATGTATGTCTATGTGCAGACTCGAACGAGGGGACTTAACCAACAAAACCTGGGTTTCAATAAACTGAATTTGGGGCTTTAACCAGCTGAAATTGATGTTAAGACCCACAACATTGGGCATATTCAATCACATTCATACTTATTCTGACCAACAAGCATGCGGGTTAAGCCAACAACACTGGGGTTGAAAAAATGGTTCACAACCTGGATACCCTGCAACCATTAAAAAGGAGATCACCTACAAGGGGGGCAATACCAACAAAAAAGGTGGGTCATAGCTGATATATACTGACCATACGGAGACATACCAGGCCACAGCTGGTGAGCCTTTCAGGCCTTTGCTGTTCCAGGGTTTTAAACCCACCAAGATGGTCATGTTCTACGGACAAATTGTGATTTTACTCGGCAAGCTGGCTTCAAAGCCACCATGAAAATGGCGGTTTGATCCGCCATTGCAACAGAGGTGGAGCCGCATCAATGAAGCTGCAGAGCTTCTGGAAGGCCTTGGATGGACCTGAAAATTGATGCTATAAAGCCAATAATTCAACCTGGGGATTTGATGGCTATGTTTGAGGGGATATTTCACCAGCTCGATAGTCGTATAATTTGTGATAATTTTGTGGTATGTCTGAAAATGGGAACACCCAGATACTATGGCAGTTTTTATTGGACAACGGATAATAATAGGACCTAATTATTTTCACACACACACACGCATTTAGATAACTATTAGTCCAGTTGTAAGAATCGATAATCAAAAGTCATATTTAGTTTTTTTTTTTAATACAGGTGGGGCAGTTGTGTTTTCTCAACCGGGGCACAGCCAACAGAATTGAAGACGTCAGGAAATAGATGCACAATGCCGCAATGGGCTTATTTCAGGTTTGGGACCTGTTGTTAACATTGTCTGGATCAACGGGATCTCCCCAGTCTAGTGGCTGATCGATCAGATAGAACCGGGGTATACCGAAACCAGATACCGTGCCGGTGATGCGCATCCTGCCGAAATCTGCTGCGAGTCCACCTTGTAGTGATTCCACTGGTCGGTGACCCAACCACAACCAATGAAACATCAGCGGAATAACCATGGAATTCGTTTTATATACCAATTGTACTGGTGAAATACCGTAGTATCTATGGGAATCCAATTCTGGAAGTAGATCGAAATGAGAATCCAAGTATCCATGGACTACCCTTCCCTAATCAAACATAGCACTGGAAAATCCATCATTTAGTTCGATAATTTTCCTATATAGCTATAAACTTCCATTGAGTTCACGTTCGATGACACCGGAGGGTGTCAGTTTGACACTTGGATTCCCATAAAAACAAAACAATCAGCCACACTGAGCAGGTGCTGAGCAATTGTTGTCGGTTTTTTGGACCAAAAAAGCAACAAAAAGGACCTCAAGACTCGGGGTAGGTTGCTGAGTCTAGGGGGTTATACTACTTTATATATATATATGTATATATATATATATACATATGTACATGATGTATATATAAGCATACACAGATACATCTATAACATACATATTGGGTGTGGAGTATCACAATCCATGAGTTTCGAGTCCCTATGAAAGAGATGATTTATCGCCGACGAGAACTGCCAGGAAGTCCTGGCGTGGTGGCTGTGTCGATGAGAGAGAAGTTTAAGCCGCTTTGCTTTCGAATTAGAAAGACAAGCGCTGGAACTAGGCCACTAAAATAGTTGGAGTACCATCACTGGTGGTTTGAATTCTATTTCCCCCTTGAGATGGTGATCCAAAATGTCGAATATTCTGCGTAGCCATTTTGCTTCATATACATAGATATTATGTGTGTACATATATAAACATATATACATACATATATATTTAGGTAGAATAGACTAGAATAGAAATAGACATAGACATAGAAATAGAATAGCATAGAATAGAATAGAACAGACAGACAGACAGATACACAGGCGGTTTGAGGGGGATCTGGCTCCTGTCCAAAACCAGCATTGGGAAGTGTGGCACCACGCATGGCCCAGGCAAGGCTTCTTTGGACAAGGACGCCCCCTATTTCAATGGATGAGCCCACTGGGGATGGGTGCAATCTACCCTGTGGTTTCTTCAACATAGGGATATAATGAAGGGATCATGGGCATATGATGGGCTATAGTGGGACATGTAACCAACATTTTTCTATTTCGATATGTTTAAACATGGGATGACTGGGGTGACCCCCCAAACAAACAAAACACCAGGAAAAAAGAATGATCATGCTGATTAAACAACGAATTTAGTGGTTCTATTTTCAGAAAAACCCACATGGCGTGAGACTGAAGGAGTTGTGGTGGCCGCACACTTGTATTTCAGGGTAGGTTCTCCATTGATGCAATTTTCACCTTCGTTGGTTGAGGAGGAACCAGGGGCAAAACACCATCGTTCACCACCAACAGGCAACAACGATTCTGGGTAAAAAATAGTGTGCAGAACTGCAGAACCCCCAAAGACTCTAGGACATCATTGGTCGCCCAAATCCCCATCGTTGGCTGATCACATCCCTGTTGTTCCCAATTTGGGGGTTTGTTCCTGACTAAAACCAGTTTTTCTGGCGACATCATCAGTCAAGCGAACATGGCAACATGGCCTCAAATCAACCTGACCTCCCATGATGTTTTCAGATTTTGAAAAAAAACAATTCCTGGAATGCATTTGAATAATCAATGCCCTGGGCTGCTGGATATGGTGCCTCTTCTCCCAGAATTGGTTGACATTTGCAGGACACCCCAAAGTTTCAGGGTAAACACTCATGTTTCTTCCCGTCATTTTGCCCCTTGAACGACTCCATTGCCTGCAAAAAACGGCAGGAGCTCCTCTGCGGCGCAGAACGGATGTCAGGTCTTTGAAGAGTTTCCTGCCCGGGGTCCCATGAGTTGGTGGCCACCAGGATGACAGGGTGGGTTGGGGATTTAAGGGATACCTCATAAGAGGCAGCTGGAGGGAAAGGTTTCTGAGGATTTGGTCTTTTTTGGCATCCCATTTTCGGTTGTGGTTCCGCGGGTTCCTTTGAAACCTTTCCATCTTGGAGAAATTTGTGACTTCCAGGGGGGTGTAGATCAATCTCCAGTGTTTGTTGGTGAAACTTGGTCACTAACAACTTAGTCAGCGGGATGGTAGTGCTGCGGGATGGTAGTGCTGCGGTTGTAAGTCATTGGCCTCCGCGAGGTTGCTAGCGCCTGCGCTGTCTCCAGATTGGAATTTGACAGAAGCAGAACGTTGGCGTCTCTGAGTTCGGGACCAGGGTCACATTTTTTGCGGACCACTGATGGAATGGTCATTTATTTTAGTGAGCCTGTCATCTAAGGATAGATAAAGCAGATCCAATCTTGACCCCAAGCACACTTGGCCCTTGTGGCATTCACGTGGACAATGGTTGGTTGACTGGGATCTGAATGATCCAAGGGATACTCCGGGTAAGTCCTCCGGCAATTCCGAATGAACAACCATCGGTGGAGGGTTGTCCACGGCTCACCGCAGATCCTACGGAACTTCAGGTCAAGGATATGCTTGTCCGAGGGGGTTCTGTACCCTCGGAAATCCTTTTCCCTTTGTGACAACACAATTGGGTGATAGAAGTACCCAAGTCTTGGCTTGTCAGATTCCTTTACGGGTGAAATCCCGCAAAAATTGGAGGAGTGGCAAAGTCATCAAGCCACCACTTCATCTGATCGGCGGTTTCAACGGGTTGTAAATGTTCGTCATGGTGAACCCTCCCAACTCTCCCAACTGGGAAGGAAACCATGCATTTTGTGGGGTGAAGTGTGTGAAAGGCCAATGGCCAACCTTGGATCTGCGAGACTATCTATCCATCCATCCCATCCATTCCATGGAGACCCTGCTGAGCCTTTCCCCAGGTCTGCTCACTGACATCTACCACATGTTTGCTGCGAGGGCGGAGCCAGCCCCGTGCGGAACGCCTAGGTTTCGGATGATGGAGCTTATTTCGGGGTAAAGAACCAACGGTTGTGATATTTTACGGCAAATATTCCTGGAAACCGTAGGGGATCCATATCTATGTAACTCTGATTTGATATGGGGTGAGAGAGGTTTCCGAAATGGATTCTCCGTAGCTATGTGTTAATTCACTGTAGGCAAAGTTTGTAAGTTCCAGGACCCATGAAGACCCATGGACCCAGACCCATTACTGGATCAAGAACGAAGCGTGGATACGTTGTAAAATCAGCACCAATGACTTTGAACAGGTTGTCTCGTGCAATCATGGATTTTGAGCAATGAAAGAGTAGATGATCATCTCTTGATAGATTTTCTTGGGCACTCGCCGAAACTGAGGATTTCACTAAAAAGACCGAGAGCAAACCATGGGAAAGTCAAATCTGGCCAAGCAAAAATGAGGATCGAAGCAAAAACACTGATTTCATCAACAGGAATCAGGATCTAATCACACCACTTTGGAGTTTTCTTATTTTTTTCACAGCCCTGGGATTTTTTAGATCCCAAGTTGTGACGCTTTGAGGCTCCTGGAGCCGCTTTTGCAGGCTGGTGGGATCTGTTTGACACAGGGTTTTAGCACAAGTTTGCCAATTTTGGGCATTTTGCATCTTAAACCATCCACTGGTATCCAGTCAAATCCAATCTGATCATTTTGCATACCCCATTTTTGACCCAATCACAAAGTTGGTCATTTGGAGTCCTTTTCGGAGGATATCACCTACTGAAAGGGCGTGCATCCTGCATCTGTATATGAAACGACAGTGTATATGGAACGACAGTTCTCAAATCATCCATTTTTTCAAGGCTACGCATTTTTTGACCCAAACTCATATGATCACCTGAAAAAGCACGGCGGATTGAGCCGCAGAAGATGCACATCAAACTTGGTTCATAGTGCTGTCAGTGGCTTGGACTGCCATTTTCAAAGGTTACCATGAGGCTGGCAGGTAAAGTGTGCCAAGATGAGGCTGTAGTCAATCAGAATATATGGCTTCAAGCATCGGGAAATTCAGCTGGGTCCCAAAAAAAGGTGGATGGGGATTTCACTGGCGAATTCTGTCCACATGCAGCACCAAACTGATCCGGATCAGCTGGGGGACCCATCTCCCTGTCCATAAAGTTGGTGTACGATGGACGACATGTTGCTGGTATATAATACGCATTTCTGAATAGACATACATGTTCGTACGGATAGAATTAGATCCCGGCACTTTCCATATGTGTATACATATGTGTATAATTATATATATATATGTATGTATGTACATACATATCTACTACAACTTGATATCTTCCTAGCACAGGATGTGCATCCCTGCGGCAGTGCGATGCTCTGTGCGCGGGCCCCAGGCTTCATCTTGGCAGACATGTATCACGAACTTGGCAGTTTGGTTTTGACACATCGAGATGGGGTAAATCTGTGGTAGCAATTATTGCATTTTTTGTTGCAGTATTTGTTTGGCAGTTTTTGATACATTCATCTATATATCTAAGTACATGTGATAGATTGATAGATACTACTAGCCATCAGAGGTACTCTTATGAAGGCTACTACTTCGCCGTATGGGAGACAATCCACACCAGCGGACTCGCAACGACCCGGGTGGACCCAAGAGATGGAAAAGAACAGCATGCATAGGGGGTATGATTACCATCACCAGGAACGATGTATGACAAATGTACCACGAATAGGAAGCCAACACTTGAGCATTCAACCAAGAAGAACGAACAGGGACAGAACAGAGACGGCAATGCACAAGCAATAGAAATCGGGAGACGTGAACATGGGTTGAGAATCTTCCAGTAATGGGAAGCACAGCCTTTCCTGTGAATATTTGACATGACATCTAGCCCCAAAACTGGATGGTTTAAGAATGGCCATCCCATTTGTCGAAGCAGCTAGGTTATTTCCCGTTCGAGCAGGTGATTTTTCTACATGTCAGTTGGTCGTACCCACGTTCCTTTAGATGATACATGGATGTGTATACACCATGCTTGTCTGTCATATCCACCAAAAATTGATGATCTCGCCATCTTTTCGGGTGAAATCTGATTTTATATCATTCTTCGAACTGCGTTTTTGCCAGCTAAATCACAAAGATTGCAGTTTAAATGCAGTTTAGATCAATCAAATACACATTTCTGGTGGATAGCTGGAGGCTAAGGCTTGGTGAAATAAAGTTCCACCAAGTTCCCTCCATCCTTCCGGGCTCGTTGCCTTCAAACTAGGCCCCAGGCGCCTGGTGGAAAGAGGACTCAGCAAGAATCATCAGCTGGGATCTTGGTTGAGATTTCCAATCAGATTTTGTTTGGGATTTCCCCATGTTTTTTTTGTTAGGCTTTAGGTCAGGATTTTCCTTGGGGATTTTCCACCTTAAAGCCCACGTCAGATTGAAACAGCCATGGCTTGCACAGGACTTGGAGTCTCTCGACAGCGGGCAGGATGTGTGGCTTTTGAGATCACGTGAAAGCCGAGGCAGGCAAACTGAGAATCAGTTTGTTGTAGGTTTGATGAATTGCCCTTTGGGTTTATAGATGATTTTCCCAGCTATAGACCTCCATTTAGTTCGGGGTTTTCCAGCAAGCCACGTTGAATTACCAGAGGGTACTGTGGTTCAGCCATATATCACGATTGATGATTCAGAATCTGATTGTCCAACCAGTCTCGGAAAGATTTCATGAGGCTTTTCCCCCAGCGACAATCCGCATACTCGATGCCTGGGAAATTCTACTTCGGGGATTCAACATCTGGCGTTTGGATTGTGGTTACCACAGTTTGGGCGGTGTATGAAGAAGGCATTTCCCCCGAAACTCCAGGCTTGAAACGGGTGCTGTTCAGGTTCATTACATCCATACATTGGAAGACAGTTGGCCAAAAAATTGGTGCATCTACTGTAACTACCACGATTTGGCGGGTTTTTTGGCCTTGTCCTCGAACTTATATATATATATAATATATATATATATATATTGATTGAGGAAACAAGCTGTAACCTCGCGCCGCAGGGCCGGGAGATGATGAGGTCGTCGCCCTTTCCAGAGGTTTGTTTCAGCCGAGCCAGGGAACACGCTGGGCACCTCAGCCACTGGCTTGAGGATACGCTGAGCAGGAAGCGACGATATTTGCAAACCACATTTCCAGGTTTCCTACTTTTCTATGTACATTGGTGTTGCTATATTTACATCATACATCATATATATATATATATATATACTATACATATCATGGATTCATTGTATCCATACATATACACTCATACACATGTAGACATGTTCTCTCATCAACTGGCCTGGAAGTGAACAAACCCAGCCATTTCTTAACCATTTCCAAATGGCTTTCCGACAGACCTACTGTACCCATTTACATTTGGATCAACCATGCATGACAATCTCACTGAAAGATCGCGTAGCAATTGGATACGCATGTAAAGGGGCATCGAACTTGTGCTTTCCAGCTACGATGTGGCCAAGTAGCAATGAGGAGCAGAGTCAAGTGGTGTTGTCCACATGTATTTCTGTGCTTTGATCATGCTAGTCCTACCTTTTCAACCCCCCTTTTCATTGGTGTAGCCAAAATGGCTTCTGATATCTCCTGATGACCATGCTCCAAGATGATCTGTGGAATCTGTTTGTGACACCTGTCACACCTGTGACCTCATGACAGGTGTTTCTTGAAATTGGCCTGACATTCTATGCTTACCTGATAAATTTTGGGGAATATATCCTCATTTTATATCGAAAAACATGAGGTTTAAAGTGTTTAAACCTCTAAGATGAAATCACCAGAATTGGCACCATGTCATGTGGGAAGTTGAGATCCGCGCCCGCGGCGTGGTGTGGGGAGGCTACGAGTACTTTGCATCGGCAAGGAACGTCTGGGGCTCAGGAGGGATGTTGAGGGATGCCGCTGGAACTCCAGTGAATTTTCAGAGAAAGATATGGAAAACTTATGGTTTCCGGAAAATGATCTACATTTTTGGTGACTTTTTTCCATATGAACATGTCATTCTCGACCATTTCAATTCAATGGTGTATATTTTCCATCCGTTTGGAGATCACTACATGACTAAAATTCCAATTGAAACAGCAAAGTCTTTAAGTTTCGCTGCCTCGGACCATGAGCAGCTTTCCTCTATGAATAGGGCAAGACTTATCCCCTGGTTCAATAAGACAGTGACAATGGGAAATCAAAATCATCACCTCACACGACGGACAAATATCATCCAGGTTGGAGTTACTCGATCAGTCCATCCATTTTGTCTTGCGATCATCGGGTTTCTTGTGGGTTGGTATCCCAATTTTTCCCAAAATGTCCTGGGTCAAATCATCATTTTATGTGGGTCAATGCCCAATTCTTTGTGTGTTAAACTGTTTGAACCCCAATTGGTTTTGTGGATTGCACGCCAGTTCTTTATGGAGTAAACCCAATTTTGTTTGGTTATAAACAGTTACCCTCCTGTAAACCAACATAGATGTGGAAAGCCAACCATTTGTAGATCATTTTCCTAGGGAAAGGGTGGGTTTTTTACATGTAAGCTAGTTTACCCTAGGGTAAAAAAGTTAAACCCACCATTTTTCTGGGCATCTCTCATCCTTTGACCCCATGGTGTGAGGCACTTGGGATCCCACCGTGCGTGAGCTGTCACTTGCAATCCTTGCCGGGGCAGGCGGGGGTAGTATTAAATGATACAGATATGTAGTTGTGGACTATCATGGCTTATTTCTGAGTATATATAATGATGGATTATGGAATTACTGTGGGATATATGATAGCTATTATATATGTATCTGTATATATATATATATTAAATAAATGTAAGTGTGGATTATAATGGAATATAATCACGTCTCTCCCTTCCCTATCTTACAAGGTGGTGCCCCGCAGCTATGCTGCTGCAGTTGGGCTAGTTTCACCCTATGAACTAGTTTCATCTATCTACAACAAACCCAATCTAACTTAGCTATGATTTGGGGCCATACTTTGGAGGGACCGCAGATGATTTGGTCATTTTTTGAAACTATTGACAATCCACTTTTGGGGTACAGTATATACCCAAGTTTGGTTGTGGGTCAAAATCCTTTTCATGTCAACCAAGAATCAACGAAGCCTGACTCTACTGATAGGGGGTCCTCAAAATGGCGAGATATTTCATGTTTTTTTTCCTTTCTTTGGGGTAGGCATATATACAGGCGAGGTACTTACCACGTCTAGAGTAGGTATACTATTTCTTATCGATATATTACTACGTTATAGGCCTGGATCTCAACAGCGTTTTAATGTTGAATATAATTTTTATTTTATTTTATAGTCTTTTTATATTCTAGACATGAATCAGCAGAGGAAGCCGAAGGCGTTCCCGTAACCTCCCGTAACCTCCTGTAACCTCCCGTAACCTCCCGTAACCTCCCGTAACCTCCCGTAACCTCCCGTAACCTCCCGTAACCTCCCGTAACCTCCTGTAACCTCCCGCCACCATCTGTAACCCTACGGAACCTCTAGTTGGCCAGGATTTGGATTCAAAATGCGCGTTTTTGCTGTATTCCCAGACTTGTCTTGTAATAGGCAGCCGAAAGCGTTCCCGTAACCTCCCGTAACCGACACTGAGGCCAGGGAATTTGGGAGTTTAAAGTTCCTCCAACCAAATTCGACCGAAGGGCTGACACGATCCAAGCGAACAATAATGTGTGACTTTCCG
>BGPT01001768.1:35702-68424 GCA_003297045.1 Symbiodinium sp. clade C Y103 | reverse complement strand
ACACGATCCAAGCGAACAATAATGTGTGACTTTCCGAATATGCAGGGCACTGCTCATGTGAGGTTCCGAAAGAAAAAGTCGAAAAAGAAACCGATGAGAAAGCAGAGCCTGAGGCAAGGGAATCGAGCAGCCATGGGGCCTGATTGTGCTAGTTTCAAGCTCCTCCAACCAATGTGACCAAAGAACTGACAGGATCCAATGGCATCATTATTCCACATCAGTCAGGTTTTTCAAAAGTTTCGACTTGTANCTGACAGGATCCAATGGCATCATTATTCCACATCAGTCAGGTTTTTCAAAAGTTTCGACTTGTAGCTCAGGTGCCTGGCCCGCAGCTTTTTGCTAGAAATATGTTTTGGACAAATCACTTCAAACATTTGGACTGCAAAGATAGATCTGAGGAGTTGTGTGCACATATTGTCGCAAAAGCGTCGCTACGGAAAGCAAGAACACAGATCCACACAGGGCAGATCCACACAGGGCCGCGCAATTTTCGTGTGGTCTTGACCCGCAACCTCTCAAGCCAGAATGGGAGTAATTGCATGTTCCATCGTGTGGCTACAAAAGTGTTGGTGCGTCGAAAAAGTGATGTTCTAATATTGGGGGTCTGCGAGAATCANCTACAAAAGTGTTGGTGCGTCGAAAAAGTGATGTTCTAATATTGGGGGTCTGCGAGAATCATGTCATGAAACAACGTACAAACTACATCCCCAGGAATTTGGCATAATGTAGACAAAAAAAAGTTAGACTTCCTGCGGCCAATCTCGGCCCATGTTGCCACCGCGGTTGCAGGCAGCCCCGAAAGCAAAAGAGAAGGCGAAGGCCAAGCGCAAGGCGAAGGCATGTAAATTGGAACGTAGGAAACGTGGAAGACTTGGGTCTTGGGGATTGACTCTGCTTGGTTCATTCAAGAGTCTTGGAGGGCCCATGGGAAATTGGGGCTTTGGTCAAGTCGCAAAACACTTCGTTTTTTCAATGATTTGCGGCCCCGGAAGGTCATTATCTTCAACATCATCATCATCATCCTCATCATCATCATCATCATCATCATCATCATCTTCATCTTCATCCTCATCATTATCATACATGATCACACATTTTCACACATTATGCTCACACCCCCACACTGTTTGGGGTATCCCTTTCTCTGTCTTATTATCTCGTTGTCCAAGCTACCCATCTACCTAGATGAATCAATTTTGAAGAATAGCTTAGTTGTTTAAGAGGCCCATCTATGGAAATTGCGATTCTGAAGCAGACACTGAGGCCAGGGAATTTGGGAGTTTAAAGTTCCTCCAACCAAATTCGACCGAAGGGCTGACACGATCCAAGCGAACAATAATGTGTGACTTTCCGNTCCAACCAAATTCGACCGAAGGGCTGACACGATCCAAGCGAACAATAATGTGTGACTTTCCGAATATGCAGGGCACTGCTCATGTGAGGTTCCGAAAGAGCAAGACTTAAGAATTAAGTCAGTAAAGACGGTAGGTATGCTCCAGGTTCACAGGTCGTTTCTGCTGATCAAGTGTAGTATCTTTGAGAACTTGGCAGAATTTCAGACATGTTGCCATTTTTGGTCTCAAGGGCTGTGGCCCATCCTAAATCAACCCCACCCAACCCGTTTTAACCCCTTGGTTGAGTTATTGGATGGGAGGCTTGCTGTGGGTCTAACTTGTGTGGACAGAAGAAGTCTGTCGCATGCAGGTTGGACCTCCACAGCAGCCCTGCGCATCGAAAACATGCATCCCCCCCATCTTGGAGAAAACAGAGCCAGAGCGACGTCAGGCAGGGTGGTAGGGAGGGCCAGAGCATAGCGGAGTCTTTAAAAGTCGAAAAAGAAACCGATGAGACAGCAGCGCCTGAGGCAAGCCATGTCCCGTAACCTCCTGTAACCTCCCGTAACCTCCTGTAACCTCCCGTAACCTCCCGTAACCTCCCGTAACCTCCTGTAACCTCCCGCCACCATCCGTAACCCTACGGAACCTCTAGTTGGCCAGGACTTGGATTCAAAATGCGCGTTTTGCTGTGTTCCCAGACTTGTCTTGTAATAGGCAGCCGAATGTTACGGAAGGTTATGTGAGGTTATGTGAGGTCACGGGAGGTTACGGAAGGTTACGGGAGGTGAAGGGAGGTTACGGAAGGTTACGTGAGTTTACGGGAGGTTACGTGAGGTCACGGGAGGTTACGGAAGGTTATACGGGAGGTTACAGGAGGTTCCGGGAGGTTACAGAATAAAAGGAAATTACAATATAAATGCCTTAAATTCATCTTTTGAAAATGGTAAGCCACGTTTTTACAAATGGTTAAAACATTTCAAAACCTGGTTGAGAAATTGACGCTTATAACGTGGTAGAAGCCTCGCCTCGGCATATATACACCAAATTTTGACCCATGCCCAAATTTGGTCGCGGGTCAAAACCCTAGGTGATTAATGGGGGGTAAAGAAACAACAGTGACAGCAATCCGATCAATTCCACAGTGTTCAACATGGGGCTTGGCTTTGTTTATTCTAGCGACAGGGTTTTAGGCTGCATTCCTAGATTGGAAATGAATTGGCAAATTTTTGATCGCAAAATGATGACACCCTGCTGTAGCTCTCATCCCAAAAAATTGTGCTAGAATTGTCGTGACGTTGGTGTATGTTTTTTTTTTACACCCAAGAAATTGAGCTGATTTGGTGTTGACTCATACTGATTTGGTGGCCTAGGGTACTTTGTTTTTTTTTGTTTGGATAGTTGACTACTCATAGTCTGACACAGATCTACAGGTCACAGGGATTAGGTTGGCCCTGATTCTGGTGGGCTCATATTTTTTGCAGGGCTTATGGCCAACCCATAATGAGGCCTTCCTGTGCTCACAAAAAGATCCCAAAAAACCAGCCAGGTTGATGAACAAGTAGGAACTTGATCCTGACTCCAAGTGCAAATGGTCCCATGTTTTGGTACCTCCCTAAAATTTTCCCGGCCTTTTCCAACAGTTCGTCAGACAGCGGTTCGGATCTCTTCGCAGGAACCAGCCGCAAAGCAGAAGTTCACCTTGTATTTCACCGTGGTGGATGTGATAGGTGCCGGCACTTCCGGTGAGTGGTGGTCTTAGTCCAAGATATTGGCAGTGGGGCCATGGATTTTGAAAGCGAAGGAACCTTGGGGGTCTAAACATGTCTCTAGGAAACTGTGAACCACAGGTGCCTGTGATCATTGATTTCTTTTTAACCCACATATAGCCATCATCTGAAACGTCCGCGATGGTGAAGCACATCAGGCGTTTGCCGCGAACAATTTGGCAATCTTTTTTACGACGCCCTGGAGGTGGGAGTACAACCACAGAGGGCAGCAGCGTTTTGCGGCTTTGGGGTTGATTGAACCGGGCCCAACATGGGGGTTGAATCGCAAAGACACAAGTCTCCAAAATGAAGAAAGCAACCATCAACCATCAACCATCAACTGCTGGTAAAACCACATTTTTGGATGGTGGATTTCTTTTTTTCGTAACAAAAGCTAGCAGCTAGCCATTGTTTGATGATGCCAGGCCTTGCAGATCGCATCCTTTCAGGGTCCTGATGTCCTAGACCTCAGAATGTCCACTGCCAGAACTGGTTTTTTTTTAACACGACCTCGACCCGCTGTTTTCGCGTGAAGAACATGGTGCCAGGGTTTTAGCGTATCAGGAGATGAGTTTGTCTGGAAATTACACCTAAAATCCGCAAAATCTCAAGGTTGATCATCATTTCCCCGTAATGGCAATGTTATGCTATTCTTGGGGTAGTCCCAATTTTTGGCTCCCACAATATCATACTGTTGGTGTAAAATATCCCAGGTGTAAATATCACCGCGAATCATGGTTAGTGTTATACATTTTGGGCTGCAGACAGATCTACCATTGCCAATCTCTAAGTTACTCCCCCATCTCCCCACTGATGTTAAACCCGGATTCCTAAACCCTACGTGATTATGGGGTACCCCACCCCAAATCGTGACAACCTGGTACTAAACGGTAACCCAAAAAGAAAAACAACTTGGGGCTTCAAAAAATCGGGTTGATGTTGCTGATGGTTATGCCCTGCGTAAAATATCCCCATGATATCCCAGCTACCGAAGAACCTTACGGGCTGCCTTGAGGTGGTTCTTGTAGAGCCGTTGATTTCCAATGGCGTGAGGTGGCGTGTTCCAGAAGTGGACCGACCAGTTGGGTGTGTCTGAAAACGGGGGATTTGCCCGCAATTTGCTGTATGTTTCAAACGGGGAAAACGAGGATGAACCAGTACGGGATAGACCAGTATGGGATAGATCCAGTCATTCTCAAGAATTGGTGTGCGTATGAAGCTGTACTAAGTTCTTGTGCTTGTGGATACCCCCATTTGGGTGTCGGTGTATGGATGTTTTGAGTAGTACTGTACACCTTCCTATTTTGACCACGCTGCACCCATTTGTAGTACCCGTTTCTCTCTTTTTTTGGTACTCTTCCCCACAGAGGAAGAGAGAGAGAGAGAGAGAGAGAGAGAGCGAGAGTTGTTTCAATTGCGACAGGCGTGTCCTCACGGAGAAGGAAGCTGCAGAGTATCAGAAGGTTGGGGCTGTTTGATGTTTCTGTGGCAGAAGCATGAAATTAGGATTTGGCGCCCACAAACATTGGGGATTTCAGCCACAAACGAACCGTCCACGTGCAAAAAAAGATACCTCCAAGGCTCAGCAATTTTGCAAAGTCGCAACTCGGATGGTAGTGCAGCTGAGATCCCCAGTTTACTCTTGGGATTCTGTAGCTGATGGTGCATTGGTATCATTTTCCTTACCAACTGACAAGAACCATTGGATGATGGGCTCGGAGGTGAAACCATGGGTGGCCCAAGGGATTCTTCCAGGGATCGGAGCTGTTGTATCACTATGGATTCGCGTTTCTGGAACAAGCTCCACTATGAATCATGTGGAGGTTGCCTAAAAATAGGGATACCCCCAAATCATCCAAGTCATGGATGACCATGTTCTGGTGTTGAAACCAATGCTGACTTGGGGATCCTCCATTTTAAGAACCCCCCATATCTATCCATACTGACAAATGGTCCATGATTTCGGGGACCGGAGCTGCCCTCCAGGACAGCAAGAATCCTGGCGTCTTTTCTTTGTTCCGGGAGGCCTTCTGTGCATTCCGCGGGGTTTCCAACCCAAGGCGAACACCATGGTCATGTGGCCCGGGTCCACAGCAAAATACTTGGTACTGTAGATGGTTGGTAGACCCCTTGAGTCATAAGCCAGCAATGTCACGGACCACAATCCTTGCACTGAAAACCCACTCTTGTTGACTACTTCTACCGGAATATGGGACAAAAGCCCCTGTCCTGGCAGCGACTTGGTTTGCAACAGATCAGTGACATAACTGCAACTCTCCCACTGTTGCAATGGTCGTGGAAAGTCATCATGATCTCATCCAGTATAAACACACATTGACATGTGTATATAGAATTATATAAGGTATGTAATATTAATATATAGAAAATGAAAACAATATAGTCACACACATATATATATATATATATACGTCGAATTTTTGGCGAAATATCACAAGAATGTAATAGGTATCGTTGTAGTTTAGCAGAGGACCAGCAGTTTCCGCACGCCGAAACTTTCCACAGGCCGGCATGTGCACCCCGCAGTACGAGGGCACCACGTCCTTTGGAGATGTCTTTGACTGGCCTCAGCTGGTTCAGTGGCTGCAGCAGGCCCATCGGCCCATCAAAAAATGCCACAGAAATCCCCTGTGGAGGTGTCTAGCTGGGAAAATCATATAGATGGGAGATGTTTCAGCTAGCCATGTTTGATTACCAAAAGGATAAGCATGATAAGACTAACAACCGGGGGGATAGAACCACTTCTTCTCCAAGAGGAACTCTGGTGAACTAACATAAGTATGGAAAATCACCATTTTTAATGGGTAAATCCACTATAAATGGTCCATTCTCCATAGCCGTGTTAAATTAATGTGTATATATATATAGAATTGTACACATATGTAGATACAGTATATGAATGTTTGTATGTGTATATGGTCTCATTGTCCCGGAATTGGCCAAAGCAAAAAGTCCAGGAGACCCCACAACATGGGTGTATCCAAGAATGGTTATACCGCCCCCTTATTTTTGAAACTGTTGGATTTTGGGGTAGCCTGTTGAGGTGTAAGCAGGATTAGCCCAGTTGTAGTTGGGCTTGCAACCCACTTAGTGACTGGGATGAATCAGAATGGGGGAAAGAAACCCTGGGTGACTTCTGTCAGGCTCGGGGCATTCGAGGGCAGATCTCTTGGAAAGATTGGAAGGAGAAGACAGGTGGGGAAGGGAAATTCATGCATTTTGTATCTGTTGAAGATGATTCTTTTTTTCCCACCAGAAAACCACGACGAAATGACCCATTTCTGGATGTACCAACCTCACTGCCATGTCAATCATCCCAGAAAGACTTAACATTCCGATAATCAGGTTCTTTGAAGATCATCCCACTACCTACCTAGCTGCGGCATAGTTGTACCCGCTGGTGATTCACCATAGCTATGGAACATGTTCATTTTTGATAGGTAAATCATGAAACTCAACGGGACATTTTCCAGAAATCGACTATTTTATAGATAATTTTCTCACTTACAAACCTCCATAGCTAGTGCGGGGATCCCCCAGCTGGCCATGTTTGATCAGAGGGTGTAATCAATATTCCAATAGTATCCCATCAATGTCCCATTCCATTATATTCCATGGGGGAATTGGTGGAGGAAACATCACCTATTCTATCCTATTATAACATCCTGGACACAATTTTCTATCCTTTTGGGGAGTACTATATCCCATTAATATCCATTAATATCCCATTGATATTCCGTTAATATCCCAGTAGTATCCCATTATCATGAATATCCCATTATCATTAATATTTTATTACTATTCCATTCATATTCCATTCATATCCCATTTGATTATATATATATATAGATAATTATATACATATTCCATTTTATTCCATGAATGTCTTCCGGGTGTTTTGTGTCGTCCAGGGGGCACTGTAGACATGCTCGCCATGCAAGCTGAACATTGGGATGGCAACGAGCGGCTGCCTGGAACGCCCAGAGGAGTGGTTGCCTATGTGTATACACGCGTCCATCTATTTATTTCGTTATTTGGTTATTTTCTTATTTGTTTGATTGGCTATTTGTTTATGTTTTTTGTCGTTCTGTCTAATCTTATCTAATCAATATTACCAAATCTTATCAAATCTAATCTAATCTTATCTAATCTTGTCCAATCCTATCTAATCTAATCTAATCTCATCTAATCTTAATTTAATCGAATCCTATCTTATCTGTCTGTCTAGCTATCTATCTATGTATCTATTTATCTATCCAATCTACGTCCATGAAAAGACCCAGTAAATCTTGATAAAGCCCTAAATGGAAAGGCCTTAGATCTGCACCGTCACTGGAATGAAGGGAATTGGATTGGGACAACTCTCCGAAAACCGCTTTAATTCAGATTAGTGTATTATCATAGGTTATTCGAATTGAACATGATAAAGCACTGCATTGACCCCAATTGTAGGACAAAACTATGTCGGGGAAGCCATCAATTGCATTCAGCACAATCATCCAGTGGCTGAGGCCATGTGCCGATTCGGAAGAGGAGATGACGCTTCGCATCTTGGTCAAAGCTTGGTTGAAGCACAACATGAAACGCGGATGGGTCAAAACCTGACATTTTCCATGAATTTCCATGTATGAACATCCATTAATCAGAGCTGGTGTGTCGATCTATGTGCCACTGGAGCACTTCATTCCCATGGAACTTGCACACACACACACACACATTGTCACATACGCGCTGTCGGAATTGTCCACTGGAAATGCTCGCCACGCGATTTTGGTAGCAGTGCAGGCAATCTAGCAAATGTTGCATTTGTAGACTTGTGATGCATCTTTGTGACAAGAAGAGAAAAGAACTTACCAAGAAAACATGCGGCTGGGATCAAGTCGCTAGCGACTTTCTTCGATTTCTTTCTTGCCTTTTTTTTTGCATAAAACAACGATCAATCCGATTGATCCAACCCCTGAGGTTTTTACCTGGATCATCTGCACGTGCGGAAAAGGGCCTGGAGCCCTGGGAGCGTATCCGCCAAGTTGGGGATGGTATGAGCCGGTTGACGGAAAAAAACAACACCACCATGGATGAGAGGATCAAGAGACATGCCTGGTGAAGTGAAATCATTCGTATCCCGGAAAATGAGGTGATCTTCCAGAGCAACTTTCGTACCCCCATCAAACATTGCAATGGAAGATTCTCCCAGTTCTAGATGATTTAAACCGATTTACCTACAGCAACAATTGTGATTTTCCCTTGCCAGATTGGACTGATCCAAGCCGTGGCTTTCCCCGAATTCCCTATGAAATGGGGGGTAGCCAGTTGGAGCGACAATCCGAGTTTCCCAACCACCTTTCCATAGTATTTGGGGGTTGCTGTAGTTGTAAATGGATGTAAATGGGATAACGTGGAAGTGCCGATTTTTTTGGGACTTACATTACTTATGTATATATATATATAATTATATTTGCATATACACACATGATACATACAAACAATTCTACTAACCCAATATCATTTGATTCTACATGCAGGTTGCTGCATTGGATTCCTGAAAAGCAATTCTTGTGTCCCCGTTGGTTAAAGCTCCAGGTTTGCGTCCAGAGCAGGAAGCACGGTCAAGGTCGGGGGTACTGGTTGTACAACTGGGCAGTGCTCAAAAGCCATGTTAATTTATGATTGTAGGCACCTATAGTACCTAAGATCTATTATCATAAGCCATTGTGGAAATCCCTATTGGCTAACCAGCATAGTGGAATGGCAGACTGTTTTGAACACTGCTCAACTGGGAGGTTCTCAAGACAGGACACCAGAATCATCCAAGTTATTGGCCATTTTTGATAGGGAAACGAAAGGTTTCGGGGTACCTCAATTTCAAGAAGCAACCCATTTTGGTATCGAATTGGGATTGAATTTGGCATTGAATTGGGTTTTATCACAAGAATAATGAAGAGATAACTGATAAACGCTAGTAGGTGTAGGTGGATGATTACCAGGCAACAGGCGGCTATACTGCCCAATATTAGCCAATGATCGGGGCTTATCATAATCCGTTTGAGCGGCGGATTTCCCATTTTCACCAAGCCTTTCAGTGAGGATTGTCCAGACTTCACAGGCTGACCAGACAGAATGGTGGGCCCGGGGGGGAATGATTCCCAGAGGCCCCATCAAGTTGCATCAGCCATACTTGTTGCTGATATGAATCCCACTTTACAAAAGATCAACTGCATCATTCTTGGGACCCAAACGATAGATGTTGTCACCGTTGTCCCCTTCCAGCTTTGCCTGGGGCCTAGGGTTTGAGCTCCGTTTCTTGGATGGGGAACGCCTCGAAGATGTGGTCGACCTGGCTTTCTTGGCCGACAAGCTTCAGTGCTGGGAATTTTCGACACAGAAAGCTGACACGGAAACAGAATGGCTTTGTCCAGAAATGGGAGATACGGTATATCCCAATTTGTGGTCACACCAAGAGGGAAAAATCACGATGAACCACTGGATGTTGACATCCCCCGACTTGGTCGATACGTGGAACTATAGGTTGAGTTCAGGAGCAGACTAGTTACAGCTAAGCAGGAGATATATTCCTCATGTTTCTGGAATTCGCCCTGCCATTTCTTTGTGGATCTACTTGAAACTGGACTTGAGAGCCTCAATTGGGACTTAGGAATTGATTTGATTCAGGGAATGATAACTGGCTGTGTACCTCAAGATTCCATCGCCTATTGCAATAATAGATATATGTACATATGTACATAGATGGAACAGCTACCCCCCATCTTGCACAACCAATGACAAGCCATTAGTATATAAATGATGTACAAAACCGACCCGCAATAGTTCCTTCCTTCCTCATTTTTCCAAGCATCCCCACAATTTGCGTAATTGAATCACCAGGAATCCACATTTGAGCTGCCATGGCCGTAGCATCGCCAGATTCTGAACGCTGTGTCCACTGCCAAAGCTGCAGGGAAAAGCTTCACAACGGCTCCTAGACTACAGTTTAGCTGATGCATGGTTGATGAACTGACGATTTGGAGTGTCCAAGGTAGGTGTGGAGTGGGAACAGTGGCAACAACATGAGCATCCTATGATTGGCAGATTATTTTGTCCAATGCCACTGCGCAAAATGGCCGAGAAATTGTCGTACAAAGATGGCCCCCGCAAACGGAACCATAAGTGGCTGCAAGAACCCTAGTTAACCCCAGTGGTACTTGTAATCCCTCTTATGTTATCTTATATTGGGATATGTAGACATGGGGCATAGAGATGGGGCCCATCATTGTAGTGTTTGGAAAGAACTGTAGAGGCTGGGGAAGTATTGGACACCAGGAAGCCAACATGACACCTCCAATGCTTGGGAGGTTTGGCCAGTTTTGGGGACGATGAGCTTGGCCCATCCCTTGGAATTGGTGGTTTGTCCATCTTCAGACCCAAGTGACCTAGAAATGGGGGTTTCCTAAAATGGGGAAACCCAAAAATGGATGGTTTATAATGGAAAATCCATCTATAAATGGATGATTTGGGGGTACCCCTATTTTAGGAAACCTCCAAAATGGTGATTGATAACAACTTACCATGGGATGGTTCATTGGTTCAAGCTTGCTTCCACATCTCCCACATGAATCGGCTTGTCTCTGGCTTTTTTGAAACACACATGACTCATTCGCAAGTGGCTCCTAGCCATTTGTTCTCTGCTTCAAGCCCTATTTCTGTTTGATAGATAGACAGAGCATTTTTGTTTTTTTGAGTATGAACCAATTGTCATCCATTGAAAAACAGCTCAACACCACACACAAATGTGGCCGGGCTGTTCGCGAAGGTTGGACTGTACCTCTTCTGGATCGAGGTTTGGGGATGGGGGATTGGGTTGTCGCAAAATCTTGAGATATCTTATGGAGATATGATGGGGAGAGATGGCCATGATATTTCCGGGAAGATTTTCACCACCTTTATTTATTTTTTGTCCAAACATCCAGCGGAATTTTGGTGTTTTCACACCAATTCGGGTTTGGATCCACAGCCACATAGATTGACATGATTGGGATGATTGGGACCCCAATTGATCATGCTTACCTTTCTTGTCCAATGGGTCAAGAAAAACAACCAAGAAGGTCTAGCGCATTAAACCAAACAACAATATAATGATGTGAACAATTACCTGAGCAGGAAGGGTGGGTATTTCATTGATCGTATTCTACATGTTTCATCAGCACGATTTTTTTCGGAAATGGGGGAGCCTCCGCAGTGGGAAACCAATGGGCGATTTGTCGATGAGTGAATCCAATGAATAGAACCATAGAGTATAATTCTATATACCAAATATTTACATGTGTGTCACCCATAAAAAATATCATTTCATATCAGCACCCATTTATGGAGGATTCATATCATCTTCCGCGATGAATCCTCCATTTTTCTGTGTCATTTAGCTTAGCACCAGCCCCAGGGTGCTGAGCGCGCGCGATTGCATCCAGCTCGCTATGGACCGCTTTCGTCTCACGTGTTCTACACTTCGAGTCTTGGCAGAAGTGGCAACAGCTGCGGTCGAGGAATCGGTGTGCCTGTATATAATGGGGATGTAATGTAGAAAACAGGGGCTTTCATCGAATTTCACCAGAGAAAATGAGGAGTTCTGGTAAATCTTGGTGAGTGGTTTTTTTCCATGGTTTTAATGACCTGACATTTTAGCTGTAAATAGGGGAACAAGAAATCGTATGCTGGAATCAGTCTCTCGGTCCTGTGGGACCCTGTGGGATCGTAGCTATGAGGGCATCAAGGGGTTACAGGGTCTCAGCCCATTGTGCTCTGCTTTTGATAGGAGAGTTTGGTCACACAGTAGTGGCAGATACTGTTCAGCCAGCCCGTCAGTCTAGCAGCTGTTTCAGGGGTTCTGGAGGCATTCACATTCATGCAAGGTTTGAATTCAATGATTGAACGCGGGCAAAGGAAACGACCCTCTGCTGCTTGCGGACCGGGTGAATTGCTTCTCGCGATGTTCAGACAGCAGGCAAAAAATGGGTAGACGAAAATCCTGAAATCGTCTGTCCTTGCTACGCCTGGCACGTTCACTGTGACACGGTGAAATGACCCATCTCCTTTTTCTTAATGCAGGGCAGCTACTCAAAAGTTCGGGTTGGATTTCGGTGCCGACATGGTGGTGTTTCTGAATGTGTTTCGGTGTTTCTGAATGTGTTTCTGGCTAGCAACCATTGGGAGGTGATTGCATAGACCAATTGGCTGATAAGTTTTGGTACCTGATGCGGTCTGCTAGAGTAGACAGGCGCCGTTCTCAGACACAGGTGCCAGGGGGAAAGACCAGCCAGGCCAGGCTAGTTCTTAGGATTTCTGAGTTGGGTCCCAAATTCTGGCTGTGAGCGAAACTACACTAAGCATCTTAATCCCCTCCCCCGAATATGACATATCCCGATCCCCATGTAAAGATCTGGCTCGGTAGCGGGAGGCATTTATACGTATTCAGTACTAGGTGAATGGGATGACAAACCTTAAAACTCAGGGAAAGGTGAAGCCTTCTAGGCAGAAGCACTTAATTCTTGGGCTGTTCCCCTTAGCTTGGTCCCTGCCACGTTCGGACAAGGATTGGAACGGTCCAGCCACATTTTTCTGGCTTCAACAACTAGGTAGAAAACCATCAAGTTGTCAAGACGTCCATCCAACTGGCCAAATATCATCAAATATCCCAAAATTCGACGCCCTGAGAAGAGTCGAGTCAATCCTCATAAATCGAAGGCTTCCCACTTTGACTTTTCCGCTGGTTTCATGAGGATCTGGCGTGGTCTGCAATTCTCGCAAAAGACTCTCCAGTGTCGCTGGCGTTGTGTTCGGCCAGCTCCGGTGAACCATGGCGCGGCTTTAGGGATTTCGCAAGCTGAACAGAATGAGAAACAGAAGCTGAATGCAACTTGGAATTGGAAAATCAGCAGTTTGTAGATGATTTTCCTGCTGAACATGAACATGGGGGTTTTCCGTTTCCAGGGTTGATCGCTGGAGGGAATGTTTTACGACCTCAAACCTTCTCATGATGTGAGAATCTTTCCATGGGTAAAACAAAGCCAAGTGGTTGCTCTCCACGGTTTGCTTTTTTGCCAAACTTGAAGAAATATTTCCCATCCTGCTAAAAGAGAACATGCAGGGTATCTAAAGTTCGCTATATTTATCGGCTGAAACTTATCATGGAACCATCAAAAATGGTCCCTGATTGTTTTTCTTCAAGCAGGCTGGTCAAAGCTTGCATGTTGGATCTAGCAGCGCATCTGCCGGCCATCTTGTTCTTCAGCATTGTAGCCATTTTTGTGCTATCTACATCAGATCGAATCCTAACTGTGCGAAGATGGACCATGACTCCGGGTAGCAACAGGTATCGAGCATGGTAGCAGATCTCACCTTTCATCTAATCATCCCCACATGTTCTGTTTTTTGTTGACTGGTCTGCTAAAATCCATATGTTGATGGGCTTGTTCTTTGTTTGTCGAACCTTCCAACTCAGATTTGCAAGAATTTGGAAGCAGCATTCAGATTGATGTGGGGATGGGTCAAAACCCATTACTACATATTACATCATATTACTACCATACCCGGGGGGATAAGCATCTATCAACCAGCTATATAACTCAGCTATTTATAGATAACAATATATAGATGAATAGATATCTATCTATCTATCTATCTATCTATCTATATATATATATATATATCTATCTGTGTATATATCTATCTATCTATCTATCTGTGTATATATCTATCTATCTATCTATCTATCTATCTATCTATCTATCTATCTATCTATATATATATATATATCTATCTATATAGTCTATATGTCTTTATACATACATATAGCACCTGCCATTAATGGCCTCGCCTTCAGAAAAAAGAACGCCAGGCGTGCTGCTCGGGCAGCACGGCAACTGGGCTTGCTGGTCGGCCGTGGAAGGCCACTTGGATGTCAAAACATGGGCCCCAGAATGGGTTTAAATCACCATCAAATTATCCCATTTGGCTCTCTATATATACATAATATATATATATATATATGTATATAATATATACATACTGCGTAACATATGGTAAACCCAAAAATTTAGAACGTCCCCCAAATCACCGGATTGCGAGTTAAAGTCCCCAGTCATGTTAGGTGGCAGCCAGGGTTGCCCATTTTTATATATATATATATGTATATATAATGGGAATATCATGGGAATTGATAGTGGTTTTGTTGGGGTTACATGATTTGTGGCTGCATTCGACACTGCTTGTCATATCTAGGCCGGAGGGCACTACTGCATGGAGGCCCTTCATGGCCGCGCATTGGCGCCAGGTGGGCTGCTATGGTTACATGCTGCGGTACCCCAGGATAAACATACAAAAAGGCGTGGAAGACCCATGGTTTCCGAAGGAAAATGATCTAGTTTGCAGGAGGGTACTGTGGCATTTCTTTTCAGTCTGGAATGAACTTCCAAAATTGTTTGGTGAAGAATATGTTTACACCCTTGACAAAACACGTGACAATTGAATACAGTAGTTGTGAATTGTAAGCATGATTGGGTTTACCACATTGCTGCCATATTTTTTTCAGTTGGAAAACACAACAACCAGTGAGATATCCAGGACAGAAGGTGGCCACCTTTCACACCGAGAGACGTGACTTGAGTGGAATCTTCTCATGACAAGAAAAGTGACAAAGATAGTCAACTCGTTCATTATTAACCATTATCAACCATTATCAGCCATTGTCAACCAGTATCAACCATTATCAACCATTATCAACCATTATCAACCATTATTGATCATTATGAACCACTACTAACCATTGTGTACCACTATTAACATCTATTAACCCTTGTCAACCACTATGAACCATTGTTAAGCACTATTAACCACTATTCCCGCGTTTGGGTGGCAGAAACGCCATCTGAGTTATCAACTCGCCAGGGCGATTTGTACGCAAATCCTGCGGCGCGGAAAGCTGTGCAGGTGCCGAGTGGAAGGTCCTGGTAGGGTTTTCTCGATCCTGTGAAAAAATGTCAAGTTTTTATCGAGTGTTCAATATGAATTGAATCTACTCTAACAGAAAGAAGTCACGCAGAATGTATATACATAATACTTGGGTTCGGCAAATTGTCGGTTTGCATCATCCCTGCTTGTGGGGCAGGCAACATTTGGATCTGTCCGAAAATAAGGTACGCCGAAAAAATCCCCTGTTTCATCATTCTATTCTCCATTCAAGTAGCTGCCGTTTTCGGCGTCCTCTTTTCAGAAACAAGTTTGCCTGAAAATAGGGTACCCCCAATTCCAATGGATTAAAACTGTATTCTCCCCATTTTCAATTGGCAAAAATTGTGGGTATCCCGGTTTCCCCCATTTTCAGAGAATTTCCAGGTCGAGAAAGCGAAAGTTGAAAACTTTGGACCTCTTCTTGGACGCCTGCTGCGGGAGAGAGGTCTATCGAGGTGGTGATGGGCTTGACCACTGATGTCTGCTGAAAATGTGGTACCCCAAAACTGACATAGCTATGGAAAATGGACCATTTATGGAGGATTTACCGATTTGCCTATTAAAATAGTGATTTTCCATAACTATGTAACTTTACCAAAGGGACGTATGGGGGTTTCCATGAATGTGAGGTACCCCAATAGCTGGTGGTTTACAATGGAAAATCTGAAAATAAAATGGATGATTTGGGGGTACCACCATTTTGGGAAACCTCCATATATAAGTGGAGGAAAAACACCAGTGGGGATATAACAACAATGATACAGTATGTGACCCCACATGTGGCCGGTTGATTTCACTGGATATTTATATGTATGACGGTATGACCACAAGTATCACTGGTAGAACACAGGTGTCACTACTTTGGGGTGCTTCCAACAACATTTCCACCTTAGGGGCCATTACATGAAACCTCCAACGAGACGGGCAACGGAAGATCTTGGAAGCAGCTGCAGGCTCTTTCTGATGACCAATGCTCGGAGCGAGGCCAGGGTTGGTTGTTTTCGGATGGGTTCCAAGGACCCGGGTCCCAATCGGTTTTGACACATCCCGAATGGCAAAACACACCAATACGTCTTCAAGGAAAAATCCCTTCAATGTAAGTTGCCATTGCCAGTTCCACCAGTTCCGAACTGCTGCCTCCCTCGGGTTGCTGGCTCGTGGTTGAGCCACCGGGGTAGAGATCTGAAAGCGCCCACCGCATAACAAGATACCATAATGCTGCTGTCAAGATGCGGACACAGCCGACGATCTCAACAGCAAAAACGAAGCTTAAGCAATTACTCCCACCAATTCTTGTAATTTTGAGGACCGCNTAATGCTGCTGTCAAGATGCGGACACAGCCGACGATCTCAACAGCAAAAACGAAGCTTAAGCAATTACTCCCACCAATTCTTGTAATTTTGAGGACCGCAAGCCATCCTACTTGTGAAGTACCCCATGACGTGACCCATACGCCAAACACATTTCTATCAGCAAAAAACCTTGTTTCTGTTTCTTGAATCCTGATGTTTTCACTGGTTTAATTTGTGATATTTTGTGGCTCAATGTTGGATAGTTTGGTACCAACATGTACCAACTAATCTTTGCAATGAAGATCTACCCTCTGGTATTTTTTTTNTTTAATTTGTGATATTTTGTGGCTCAATGTTGGATAGTTTGGTACCAACATGTACCAACTAATCTTTGCAATGAAGATCTACCCTCTGGTATTTTTTTTTCAGAGATTGCTATGGAAAATTGTTCATGTATGGCTGAAGAATGGTGATTTTCCCGCAGCCATTGGGGCCCTGGGAGGTGATGAAGAAGCTGAGGGAAGAACTTATCGGAGTGGAGTGCGGATCCCCAAGATTTCGCCAAGGAGCTTCAGCCACCATACTTTTCAGGTCATTTTAAGGGCAAGTGATTCAATTTTGAGAGTTCAGAGACACACTTTCTGAATGCCGCAAAAACGGAAAAAACTGCATACCTACCAGGACCCACAGGTGTGATCCCATCCCCTTCAAGACTTTTTGGGGACCGCAATCCATGTAAGATTCAGTACATGCCACTAGGCTTTCTGGATTGACTGAGCAGTTTATAACACATCTGACTGCATATATATATATATATATGTATACATCTACTGTAACCCTGAGCTATCGTACCATAGTCATGAATAGTCATGATATGTTGTTATTACCCCACAGCAATCAAACATGGCAATGAAAACTACACCATTTAGTTCGACGATGTTTCAATTTAGATGACCATTTACTATTCATAGCGGGATTTCCCAGCCAGCCATGTTTGATTATGGAACCAATCTACCTATTTCCTGGGTCCCACTGAGGATCTTCCAGGCTCCGTTGATGCGCGGCCACGAGAATGCCCAACGGCAGCTTTGTGCCGCTTGGTTGTCCAAAACATTCATAAAAGCGGGTTTGAAAGCCGCCAAAAAATACATCAGAAAATTGAGGATTTAGATGGTTGAACCCGCAAAAATAAACAAAAGCAAGGGGTTTTGAACCATCAACCTAGGGGATTTTGAAGGATTGTCATTCTGGATACCGCTGGGGCTCACTTTGATGTATAGGTAGACAGATTAGATTAGACCACATTTTGAATTGATTTGATTATAGATTGATAGGTACATGGATAGATTGATGGATTAGATAGATAGCTCACCATATCTCTATAATCTACATTGAGTATGCATCAATATGCAGTCTCTAATATCCAGAAGCTGTACCTATCTATCCAAAAGCTATTAGATTGATATCGCAAATTACTTTGTGGGCAACAACCCTATTACAAGCCGGTTGTATGTTTCCCCCCCAGTTAGATTAATGGCTTATTCATCAGCTAGAAATCCCCAAGTAGATAGATTCATACTGATATCATATCCCACGGAATTCCATTATATAATACATAGAATTAGGGGATGATATCCCCATTAATCACTGATAGAAGTAGGGATAATGATGGAATTCATACTGATATCCCCAAGATTCCATTAATACATCATCATTAAATTCCATTAACATCATTAACATTAGGAGGGTGGGATGAGTGAGATACATAGATGGCCACCAACCCACTGCTTGGTTGATCTTTTTAGAGGCTTCTGCCCATTTTTTCCAACCTGAAATTTGGTAGATGAACATGAATAGGAAAATCCACACCGGGCCCTCTATTTTTCCGATTTTTCTTAAGATAGATGTGGAAAACACATCATTTGTATATAGATCATTTCCTAGGGAAACCCATGGGGTTTTCCACATCTTCCGCAGGTGGAGATGGCAATCGCCTCCTTTGCACAGTTCTTCCTTGCCTTCGGAGACGGCATCGTCCAGGGCCACGTCTCCAAACCTTCCCTGCTGACGATGCAGATGAGGCCCTTTTTTTTTGGAGGTGGAGATGGGGTGACATTGGTACACCCAAGAATAAACCGTCCGTAGTTGTTGTTTATTATTGGGTATACCCGTGTTCAGAATCATGTAAAATGACCCCAAATGGCTGGTGAATGAGATGGTTTATTATTGGGTTTATATAGCAATTGGATTGGTTTATAAGTAGGAAACGTAGGACTTATGACTGGTATGGCTATAATTGGTTCGGGTTACAAACCAACTAATAGGAGATGGGATTGGAATAAACAAAGGAAAATAATGGAAATACCATGGGAATATGCCAATGATTGGAAGTTGAGTCGGGTACCACCTCACTTAGGCATGCCCAATCATAGGGATTTGACAAGCCTTTACCAAAAGGGGTTGATGGTGGTTGATAGCCCTAAACAATGCGTTTGTCTGAACTTGGGGCACCCCAAAATTTGATCGTTGATAAGCATTTTTCCTACCAATTTGGTTGATCTATTGTCATAGGAGTAACCTTAGTAACACCTAGTAACACCTAGTAACACCTTGCAAACGTTGGGCGGTATATCCCTATTTTCAGACACAACCAAATAATGCCTTAACTGATCCGAGGGGAAGGGGGCGGGGGGCACCCTTAGATTTTCATGGCGATGGGTTTGGGGTGGTAATATCACCAGAACAAATGTATAGGGACTTAAGAGCATTGAACCAACGCGACTAGGTATATAGCCAAGCTTTGAGCATACATGATTATCTATGTGCATAAATGTGTGTATATATATATATCCATATATATATATGTACAAATGTACAACCATGGATTTGCAAAAGGGAATTTAAGTGGGGATGCAATATAAATTTACAGTTTGGATGTGCTGGACGCGGGTGATTTTCCCATTTAGAACTTCCTCAAATGAGTGGAAACTCTTGGTTTGATTCTATATGATCCTGCTCAGCCAAATACAGTATTTCCCATGTATCTACTCTCTCTCTCTCTCTCTTTCTACATATGTATATATGTATATATACACATACATTGTATGATTCATGATCTATCTATATGTATATACGTATCATATATATATGTATATATATATATACACGCACCAACTGTATATCACAGTGTCTACATATTTGATTTGTGGCTTTGTTTACGGGCCCAATTTTGAAACCCTTTTCAAGCCAACTATCATCATCGTTCCCGGGCTTGGACACCAAGCCATTTTTTCGGGTGCCCAAGGTTGGGGCTGGCCCCCCAGAAGCCCATCGTAGATTATTTTCACATATCCATCCATTTGTCCTATGTGTCTATCCGAGGATGGACCAAACTTTCTCATCCCACCCCCCTAACATCAAAAAGAAATACCACCATTGCATGCTCCCAAATATGTGGTTTCATCCGCGACTAGTTGCCATAGTTTCTCGGAAGTGATTCGTATTAGGGGGAAATGATTAGTCGCAAAAAATGGTTCGCTTCGAAAACTGATGAATTTTGTGGGTCCATAAGCATGGGTGTTGAGTTGGTTGAACCGATCTTTTTGCTGCTTAAGGCCCAAATTTAGTTGGTAAAATCCCCAAAATTTACATAGATTTACCAATTTCGCACGTCTAAAAAACAATTCTCAGTTGAGTAAACCGCGATTTTCCATGGTTCAACCTCAATTTTTGAAGTGCTTGGGACTTCAATTTTTCTTGCTAAACACTACAAGGTGGGGCCATTGGATATAGCTAAGTTGTTTTCGTTTCACCCCATAGACATATATATAGGTTACCATAAATTTCAGTCTTTGGAGTTATGTTTGGCCAACTTAGCTATCATCAATCCAGTTATAAATCTCTTTTCTTGTTGGTTAAATCTCCAATGTTTCTTGGTTAAAACACTCGATGAACGCTTCACCTTGGAACGGCCAGGCTCCACTCCGGCGGCTTGGCCGTGGAAAACAACGGCTTCGCCTTTGCCGAGTCGGAAATCTTTGCGGAGGTGTCTGGCTGAGTTTCAACGTGAGTAGGTCAAACAAAACCCAAAACTTATTGGGTTTTGACAGTTTTGACCGTGAAACAAAGGGCTTCTATCTTCCAACCAGTGAACAAACGCATTCACCATAAATGTAAAACATATGGAGTTTTCGGAATCAAGAACGGGGTTGTAATCAGAGAAATATTGGGTTTTAACTGTTTTAACCGTCAAGAAAAAATAGCGATCAACCAAGGGGTCTCAACCATCAAACAGTTGGGGGTTAACAATGAAAGTTTGGGATTCAAACAACCAAAAGTGGGGTTCAACAATCAAAGGCAGACTTATTTGCGCAACAGTGGTACTGTAAGAGATTTATACGTCCAATTTGTGTTTTGGTCTCATTGAAGGCAAGATGATGTGCTGGTGAAGATTGAGGAAAACATGAAAGAAAACATAGGCTTAAATCAGCTTTGGCATTAATGTGAATTATCCAGACATTGTTTCATACTCGGCGGCAAAAATGTGGACAACAGGCATCTCAAGGAAACCGCAAATCAATGGTCGACAACGGCATAAATCAAAATAGCAATTGGATATTAGGATATGCATCTGCTAATCTCTGGAGATGTAAAGAGAGAGGACCTGCGCACTTTGAGTGTGGTCAATCCAATAGTAAACCTCAATTGTTTAAGGTCTATATCCAAATAGTCCCCAATATTGGGTACTGTCTTTTATCAGGTTTACCCGACCACCATGGCATTCAAAGACATTACCTAGGAATGTCAGTCTTTGTACTCTGTTCCCTGGGCAT
The DNA here is from genome assembly GCA_003297045.1 of Symbiodinium sp. clade C Y103. Taxonomy (NCBI): domain Eukaryota; class Dinophyceae; order Suessiales; family Symbiodiniaceae; genus Cladocopium; species Cladocopium sp. clade C. The sequence goes on along the minus strand of BGPT01001768.1, from coordinate 47,175 downwards.
ACGGAACTGAAATGAGCAGCGTGCCCCTAGGTGATAGATTCATATAGATTCCATATACGCGTGATATACATTCAAATATATTATAAGCATATGAATGCCTCGATATATATATATATATTGATATATGTATACGCAATACATAGACATAGATGATCTGCGAAAACCGCAATTAGAGTAATCTGACATGATGATATGAATGGATACCTCTGCTGCTTCAGTTGGAGAGCCTCTCTGGAAAGAAGACCATCCAAGAGGCTACATACGGGAAGAATCCTGCAAAGAAATCTGTTTACGAGGATCGAACTGGCACTTTCCCTGTCGTTTATTTCGGATTCTCTTTCCCATCCTTTCCAGATACACATGTTTCCAGATATTTCTAGACTTTTGCAATACATTCTTTTTCCGTAGTTTTTGTTCCCATGCTTCTCATTTTTGTTTTCCAGATGTTCGCAATTTTCTTTTCTCATATTTTGTCTTCAGTTTTTCTACAATCTTTTCCCGGTTTTTCCGCCCCTTGGATACGCAATGGAACTCTGATCCTTCTGTCGCTTTGAGGATTTGCTGGGGCTCTGAGCAGTGCCTCTGAGCAGTGCTGAAAACATGACGCAGTTGCAGCACCGGAGTCAAAATAGGACATGGTTGGGCAGTTTCACCTAACGAGTAGATTTGGGTTTAACCAATAGAAATTATAAGTCTTCAAGCCTCTGAAACTGGGGCTTAGAACTTAATGAGTGAAATGGGATGGTTGATGCAACGAAAGTTGGGGGTTCATCTATCAACGTAGGGTGCTTGGTCAAACCCAAAGAGTTAAACTCAATGGGGGAATGAAGATTCATGAGCAGCAGCTCTTTCGGTGACAGCAGGGTACCAGGGTTTTGATCAATACGGCCATCTTATGTCAAAATTGATTTCACCATCGTGTATGGAAATTTTGCAGTTCTACACATGTTTTGTTTTTGATTCTTCCAACTGACTCATATTTTTTGGGCCCAGGGGTTAAAGAATACGCATCCTTGACTTGGCGCACAACAGTCCCTTGAAGAGCTCTGTTGGACCAGCTTGGCTCAACACGACACGGTCCTCGCGCCTCTACCTGGCCGGGGGATTGGTCAAACCGTGGTCGGTGGAGGCCAGGGATGGGAGACCGGAAGAGATAGTGGGAAGGTCATCATCTTGGTGTCGAAAGGGCCGGTAGAAACCCTTCCCCCGTTCATACTAAACTTACTAAACACCTCTGAAAAATCATGGTTTAGCAGGGGATGAAACCACATATTTGTGACCATTTATGGGCTGTTTAATATTACGGGGATGGGATTGCTGTACAACACCACNCTCTGAAAAATCATGGTTTAGCAGGGGATGAAACCACATATTTGTGACCATTTATGGGCTGTTTAATATTACGGGGATGGGATTGCTGTACAACACCACGGGTTAACCTTTTTTTTCATTTGTTAATCCCATGAAACTGCAATTTTGTTGACATTTCTCTGGGTAAATTGGAGTAACTGGCAGATCACGCAGTATAAATTATGGTTCAATCAGGAAAAAATCGTTGTAACAACATGGTTTGCTTTTGATTTGGGACATATTTTCATTTAGGCCCAGATTGATTTGGTAGCCGCTATGGTCTGTGTGTTTTAATCCCATACTTCGCCAACTGCTGTAGGTAAATGGTATGTTTGGAAGTGGCGAAGCTGTATCGTTTGGTCNTTTGGTAGCCGCTATGGTCTGTGTGTTTTAATCCCATACTTCGCCAACTGCTGTAGGTAAATGGTATGTTTGGAAGTGGCGAAGCTGTATCGTTTGGTCGGGTCTGGGCAAAATATCCCAACCACTGGCCAACCTCATTATCCCCACATGGCTCAATTATAGTGGATTTGGTCAATTTTGGTCAAGTGATATCAGAATTCTTCTCGGAATTCCCGATTTGGACATCCTAAAAGATTCCCCCGAATCATTCCCAACATATTATATATTTCTATTCATTCCCATGGTCACATGGATGCAGTTCTTCTTTGAAACTAGATAGTTAGTTTGCCCAGATTGGTCAGATCCAAGTGCAAGAATTGCTGAAATTTCAAGAGATCTCCAAGACGACTTCTGGACTCCTCTTTGGTATTTCGAGAAGAACCAAACCTGGGACGAAGCGCAGTCCTGGCATTGGTTGAAGTGGTGCTGTCGTTTTAAGGGCCAGGTACTTATCCCAAGTTGGAGCTGACCAGTCAGGCTGGTTGGTGGCTTCAACATACGTCAATTCTGTTTTAATTTTTCCCTCCTAATATGGAATCATTGAGGGCCCAATTAAAGCCACCAGCAAGCTGCGGGCACAGGAGCCATGGCTCCTAAAGCAGGACGCTTCTGGTGGGTTGGAAAACTTNACCAGCAAGCTGCGGGCACAGGAGCCATGGCTCCTAAAGCAGGACGCTTCTGGTGGGTTGGAAAACTTGGCCTTGTCGAAAATGGATACGGGAAGATGGCTCAGAATTTCATGCTTGCAAAGAACCGACTTTGGTGATTTTTTGGTACTTATTATTCACCATCCAATTCCTAGATCAAGGAAAGAAAGGGGATTGAACGTACAAAACTGGGGATATAACCAACCTGAACCAACAATGGATAAGGAACTAGCCGAGGTGGAGGTGCTGGACACCATTTTTTGCCGCGGCCATTTGCAGATGCCAGATCCCTCCACGAGTGGAGAGATTTTGTAAAGACGAGATAATGATTCCGNCATTTTTTGCCGCGGCCATTTGCAGATGCCAGATCCCTCCACGAGTGGAGAGATTTTGTAAAGACGAGATAATGATTCCGGGTGGCGGCTCCCTCCATTACAATCCAGGTTTACCTCCTGGGTTGGATGCCATGGATGCCGCCATCAATACAATCCCAATCCCCCCCTTCTCCGCCTCAAGGAAGGGACATGGCAATGGCCCCATCCGAGGACCGCCCGGAGTGGCCGTTCCGCCAGGCCGTGTGCCGGTGCGACTTTCGGAGTCCATTGGCAGCACGCAGGCCTTGGGTGGTGGCCCCTCTTCCTCTTCCGAGGCTGAGACACTTGGATCATCTTGGATCTTGGGGTGGGAAGATTGAGAGGAACCCCCCAGATTTCATGTGTTGTCATGAAGGTTTCCTGCAAAGTTTCCTTTCATCCAATATCATCCAATTCCGGGATGGGAGTTCAAACGTGTTGGTTTTCCCCACCCTGCTAGGTGAGGACAGCCCGGATACTCCCGGACACTCAGATGCCCGGACAGCCGGACACCCCGACACACTACGTCATCGCCAGCTTGCTTGCCAGCCTCCTCTACACAGCCACTCTATCGTGAGCTCGCCAGCCAGCTCTCTGGGCCCTCCGGACACGAAGCCGAAGCCAGATAAAGTGTCAGATGTTTGGATACAACAGAATGCCGGATAGAATGCCAGAAAGAATTCCATATAACATGTCACGTAGAATGCATTAGAAAGAAGTAAGACAGAATGCCAGATAACATGTCAGAATATTCGTCAGATAGAATGCCAGAAAGAATGTCAGACAAAATGCAAGATAGAATGCCAGATCAATTGCCAGAAAGAATGCCATACAACACGTCACAAAATGTCAGAATGGTGTCAGATAGAATGACTGAAACTATATATATATATATACACATACATATATTATACATGTTTGAATATCTGGCAGAATCTCAGAGTCAGATTCAATGCCAGAATATATGTCAAATATAATGCCCATCAGATAGAATGTGGGAAAAACGTTGGCAAATATGTCAGCCAAATGTCTGACATATGTCAGACAAAAGTGCTCGAAAAAAGTAATACTCGATTTGTTCTTTTTTGCGAAATCTGTTTGGGTAATCCCTGGGAAGATTTGGTGTGAACTGGTGTTCTTTGGACTGGGAAATCTATTGAGAAATATTGAGCTTTTGTGGAGCTTTTTGAGCGGCTTGTGGGTGTCCTGGTGCCGCGGGAAGGTTNGAACTGGTGTTCTTTGGACTGGGAAATCTATTGAGAAATATTGAGCTTTTGTGGAGCTTTTTGAGCGGCTTGTGGGTGTCCTGGTGCCGCGGGAAGGTTCCAGGTGGTTCCAGGTGGTTCCGGAGTTTCTGACAGGGTTCCGGGAAGGATGTGTCGGCATGGTCGTTCCGGAGGTTTTGCTCTGGGTTCTGCTCTGTGTTCTGTTGGTTGAAATTAGATGCTCACTGGTTGGTGCTACGATTTCCTACCACCTTTGCTGTTCGGGACACCACCTGGGTTTATTTCTTTTCTGGCGCCTGTACAAGAAAACCAAGGAAGACAGAGCAGACAGTGGGAGGCGCGACAAACGCATCCACGCGTCCCAACAGTCAAACCTCCAGCAGTTCCGATGTTCGCACGACCAAGGAGCCATTGGATGTGATTGCGAGATTNGGGAGGCGCGACAAACGCATCCACGCGTCCCAACAGTCAAACCTCCAGCAGTTCCGATGTTCGCACGACCAAGGAGCCATTGGATGTGATTGCGAGATTTGAAAAAAAAAACAACAGCAAAAACCAAAGAGGTGTTGTTCGGGGAAAGGTGCGAATCCTCTGAATATTGGGCAAAATCAAAATTTATGTACTGTATATATATATATATACACATTGTATAACATCATTCGTTTTTGAATCGCTTTCGTGGAATGGTTGAAAGCTTCTGTTTCCACCTTGGATGGAACCGGTTGGGTTAAGGGCGTACGTGTTTGACCATGCGGTAACCTTTCAAGGTGATGCCCCCAATTGAATTTGTTGGTTTAATATATTTTAATTCGGTTTATAAATCAATCGAACTACGTAGTAAGAGAAACATCATAAAACCATCCGTCAACCGACGATCTAACTTAAACTCCGACTTGGCCGATTTTTGAGTATCATGAAATGTCACCTCACATACTTCACGCCGCTCAAACCGCCCTGTTAGGAGCACTTAGATGGCACTTGCGAAGCTTGTGTGTTTTTCCGTTCGCAACATGGATGTGCTCGGGGTGACGAGTGCCGATATTGCCACCTTGAACATGCAACATCCTCAGCGCCACGACCACGTAAGCAGACAAGGGACAAGATCAAGGACCCTCTGGTGGTAGTGGTGAAATATGAAATATCGTGAGATATGGTGAATCATTCGTTTTGAACATCGTTCTTTTCTATTGTTTGTTTCTGTTTTTTTTTTTTACCCTTGGTGAAACCACACCCAAAACGGTTTATTTCAGGTTTGTGGACTATTGCTGCTTGGTGGTTTCAAATCGCTGTAACATACATGAACAATATGTGTGTGTGTGTATATATATATATATTCCCCGACTGGGATGATGAGCAAAATTGACTTTGATATTTTTGGGATGGGTTGAAACCACCCTTTCTTTTTTTAAACATATGAAACATAGTGTTCAAGAACGAGATTGTAAACATTGGAATGGGATATGTCATATGTCATTATCATATGTCCCAGTGTTAGATGGGTCAAACATCCCCTTGAAATGCTAGTCCGCTAGTGGTTACCGTAGATAGTGCCGCAAAAATGTATCAACATGTGATGTTTATGGAGGACATATACAAGGTTTTTATCAAACACAGGTTCAATAATCCCAGAAGCAACCCTTCGTACAACCTGAAATGAAGAGATTCACCATAGAAACCACCAGGGTTTCGGGGGGGTGTCAGTAATCGCCAGCAGCTCATAGTTCTCCCTGGTAAGTGCAGTGAGGAAGTCTCCAAACTGGGGAAACAAACACTAACCACCCTTGCTAATCAGTTACCTGTTGGCAAGCTAAGACTTAGATAGCTATGGAGAATCAGCATTTTAATAGCTGAATCATCAATAAATGGGTGATTTTCCCTATCTTGGTTTACTGGAGGGTAGCCTCTACATCCAAGTTCTTGGGGATGCTGCCAGGAGCGGGTGTTGGCCCTATTCCGCGCGAACTCAGCGAACCTTCACGAAGAACTGCAGGAAGAAGCCCGAAGCCATCCATACGCATGTCGCATTATACAGGGCTTTTTAGATGATGACATTCCAGTGACCTTTGAAGCGGAAGATCAAGAAGTCCAAGCCCAGTGGGATCCTGAGTTAGGCTTTGTATTCTCCTTGTAACTGCGGCACCAGCCAAGAGGCTGTTTTGCAGTGCGGCTGTGTACCGATCTCATCAGGGCTTAACCTCTGGTAATCAAACATGGCAATGGACAATCCACCATTTATAGCGGACTTTCCTATTAAAACCTCCATTTATAGGGGATTTCCAATTGCCACGTTTGATTACCGGAGGGTAAACAAAATCTTTAAGCATCCCATTCCACTTGCCCTCTGGCAATTTGAACTCACCCTTTTGAAATCTCTTGAATACCAACTTCATCTTCAAATGGCTGATTCTTCATGGAACAAACCATGGTTAATTGGTGGTTTGGGTCCCTTGATGGCTCTTCAAAGATCAGGATATCCAGATGAAAAGGATTATCCTCCAGCCAACTAACATAGATATGGAAAAGCCACCACTTGCTGATCATTCCAATAGTAACTTATGGAGATTTGCTATATCGTTTGAGTTCGCCTACCTCAGGGTATCACAGAATTGTTGGAGTATAGTAACCCGCTGAAAGATAGAAAAGTATAGAAACGTGTTTTGCTGTTTGCCCACTATTTTGATAGGATTTTACCGAATTTCGATCCTTTTTTCGGGTTGCTTTTGCGTATGATGAAATTCACGAAACTGGATGATCATNTGCCCACTATTTTGATAGGATTTTACCGAATTTCGATCCTTTTTTCGGGTTGCTTTTGCGTATGATGAAATTCACGAAACTGGATGATCATACTATCCACAGGCAAATAGTTCGTAGAAACGCCGGCCCAAGAGATCATATCAAGAGATCAAGTCTTTACCCATGAATCCCTGCCAATGGTGGTTCATAAAGGTAATCACCCACCCAAAGAAATAATGTGGGAATGAATACAGCAATTTTCCCAGAATGATGGTTCATTGCGGTACTTCTTTTGAGTTTACAGATTACTAGTACAGTTTATGTCCACTTTGGAACTTAATAACACCCCCCTAATATGAACAAATGCCCCCATATGGCCCCAAAATTCATAGATTCAGTCCTAACCCAGGGTTGTGAAAGAGGCGATGATCCAAGAATCCGATTATTAACCACTTACTAAGTGGGATGATCCTCCAAGTAAATTCCGATTTGGTGCCCCGAGGTATGTTTGTTGGTTCCTGAAGCCATGAAGTAGTTCGATATGCCATAAACCCAACTGGTAAGATAGTTGCCAACTTAGCCATCGTTTTGGGGTCCCGGCTTGTATCCTTTCATTACCCCCATCTGATTCGGTATCGCTGGAGAACGGGACACAGCCAGAAGAATGCCAGCCGCGCTGTACAGTGGGCCGAAGGGCCCAGGTGAGAACATGGCTTCTCCAGTACTTGTTTATCTGGTAGACCAACCGGAGAGAAGTGCTTTCATACGTGAATATTCTGCCATATATATAGGTGATAGGCTGATAGGACTTATATATATATATATACACATTATGTATGTATATATTTATATACTTATATATATATACTTATATATACTCTTATATATATATATACATACACAATATGTACTTATATATATATACACTTACATATAACTATATATAATTATATATAATTATATATATTTATATATAATTATATATACTTATATATATACACTTATATATACTTATATATATACTTATATATACTTATATATACTTATATATACCTAAACATTCTTATATATATACACACTTATATATACCTAAAAATTCTTATATATATATATACACATATATATACACTTATGTATACTAATATATATATACTTATATTATATATATACTAATATATATTTATACTTATATGTAATTATATATACTTATATATACATATATACTTTTATATACATATATAGATATACTTATATATACTTATATATATATATACATACTTATATATACATATATTTGTTTTTTTTGGGTAGCTGCTGAGACTTTCTCGTGCTATGGCTCCACGCAAACCAGAAAGCTGAGTGCTGGACAGGGCTGGACAATCAGCTAGACTGGTTGATAATCCGGCATCATGCATCCGCTCTCAGAGCTGGAGCTGAGCTGAATGAATTCGGACATCTCAGGATCTGCAGCTTTCTCTGAAAAATCAGATCTACGCGACACCAAAGAAAGGCGATCACTGAAACAAAGAGCGAAGGCTCTGGACAAGGAGCTCGGATACTCCTTCGCTTTGGCGGTACGAAATTCCCATTGCTATCTCAACCCAGCAGCAGCTCCGTTGGCCGCGTGGCATGGGGAAGTTCGCATGAGGAGAGCGCTTTGGGCAGTGAGTCCATGACTGTACAAAAACGTCGTGGGTTTCACTCCCTGAGAGCCGTAGCGCCACTGATCCACGGTGATCCTCCGAAAGGGATGTCCTGCTCGAAGTAGCAAGCGTAGAATCCCAGCGCGCCATATGGACGGCTTCTCCTCGTCGAACGGCATGGCTGGGTGCTCACGGATGACTGATCCTGAGCACATCGTCACTGCCACGGAGAGTTACATGCCTTTAAGTAAAAGGCAATTGCCCACGCTCAGCTGCAACAATTCGTTCAAAGACCGCAAGTCCAGTCCATACCCCACAAAGCCAAGGCCATCGCAATGGGCGAGGTCCACGTGCTGTGCTGGAGCATCTGTGTCAGGATGGCGTAGAGAATGAAAACGAGCTGCACTCCAAGTTTCACAGGGCGGACCCAGTAAGAGAGCAAGCAATCGACCTCCTCGCGTCAATTCCACAAGAGTGTTCCACAGCAAGGGACTGTGAATGTTCATGCTGTCGTGGATGGCATTATCAATGGATACAACAAAAACACTCACTTGTATAACTTATGTATATATACTTATATATATGCTTATATATATATTTATATATACTTATATATACATATACTTTTATACATACAGACTTTTATATACATACTTATATATACATACTTAAATATACATGCATATACTTATATAAATATTCTTCAACATACTTATATATACTCTTATATACTTATATATACTCTTATATTTACTTATATATACTCTTTACAGATTGATATATACTTATATATACTTATATATACATATATATACACTTATATATACTTATACATACTTGTATATACTTACTTAACTATACTTAAAATTACATTCTTTTATACACATATATAGATATACTTATATATTTATATATATTTGTATTATGTATGTACGTACAGATACATAGATTATATATCTATGTTTATGCATGTATAAAGACATCCAGTTCCACACATGTATGCACCTGATTTTCGTGTATGTTTCTATCCGAAGGTTAGTCATGAGCACTCTCGTCAACGGTTTGGATAGTGCTCACACCTGTCTCACAATTGCGGTTGAAAACCGTGCAGTGCCATCCGAGCGGCCAAACTGGCCGAACAGCGGAGATACCGGCAATGGGATGATGATCCCCTGTTTTCAAAATGCCCGGTGTCAAGCAGTCAGAGGCAATCAACAGCTTTTTCAGAGGCTTGCCCATGCTTCTCCAGACATCCACAAGCCTTAGCCTTGGTCTTTTTGTGCAGCTCGATGTGAAAAAAACAGTGATTTGTCGGCGAAGGGCTTGAGTCACGCTTGCTGTTGGATTTGCATTGTTTGAGATGAGAGATGATGGCAACAAAGGGAGACCGCTTGAAGCATTATCATCCCAGTAATGAACTTCCAAAATTGTTTTGTGAAGGGTATGTTTAAACCCTGGAAAAAAACACGTGACAATTGAATACAGTAGCTGTGAATTTTAACCATGATTGGGTTTACCACATTGCCGCCTTATTTTTTTCAGTTGGAAAACACAACAACCAGTGAGATATCCAGGACAGAAGGTGGGCAGCAGCAAGAGCCAACAACCGATCACTCCTCCTTTGCCACCTTTCACACCGAGAGACGTGACTTGAGTGGAATCTTCTCATGACAAGAAAAGTGACAAAGATAGTCAACTCGTTCATTCTTAACCATTATCAACCATTATTGATCATGATGAACCACTAGTAACCATTGTTTACCATTATCAACCATTGTTAACCAGTATGAACCATTGTAAAACATTATTAACATCTATTAACCGCTATTCCCGCGTTTGCGTGGCAGAAATGCCATCTGAGATATCAACTTGCCAGGGCGATTTGGACGCGAATCCTGCGGCGCGGAAAGTTGTGCAGGTGCCGAGTGGAAGGTCCTGGTAGGGTTTTCTCGATCCTGTGAAAAAATGTCGAATTTTTATTGAATGTTCAATTCAAAATTTATTGAATCTACTCTAACAGAAAAACATCACATAGAATGTATATACTTTATACTCGGGTTCGGCAAATTGTCGGTTTGCATCATCCTTGCTTGTGGGGCCGGCAACATTTGGATCTGTCCGAAAATAAGGTACGCCGAAAACAACCCCTGTTTCATCATTCTATTCCCCATTCAAGTAGCAAATTTGGATGCCGTTTTCGGCGTCCTTTTTTCAGAAACAGGTTTGTCTGAAAATAGCGTACCCCCAATCCCAATGGATTAAGACTTTATTTTCACCATGTTCAAATGGCAAAAATTGTGGGCATCCCGGTTTCCCCCATTTTCAGAGAATTTCCAGGTCGAGAAGACGAGGGTTGAAAACTTTGGACCTCTTCTTGGACGCAGCCGCGAGCGCCAGATCGCAATGGGCACTGCCGAACTTCAGCCGCGAGCGCCAGATCGCAGTGGGCACTGCCGGACTTCAGCCGCGAGCGCCAGATCGCAGTGGGCACTGCTGGACCTCAGCTGCAAATGACATATGTTACATATGTTCTGACATTTTTTCCGCCATATACTGTGACGTTCTATCTGACAAATGTTCTGGCATTCTACTTAGCATTATGTTTGACATATGTTCTGGCATTCCATCTGGCATATAATTTTTGATACTACAGCGGGAGAGGGGTTTTTCGAGGTGGTGATGGGCTTGACCACTGATGTCTGCAGAAAATGTGGTACCCCAAAACTCACATAGTTTTGGAAAATGGACCATTTATAGAGGATTTACCTATTGAAATCGTGATTTTCCATAGCTATGCAACTTTAACAAAGGGAAGTAGGGGGTTTTCCATAAATGTGAGGTACCCCAATAGCTGGTGGTTTACAATGGAAAATCCAAAATCACATGGATGATTTGGGGGTACCACCATTTTGGGAAACCACCATATACAAGTGGAGGAAAAACACCAGTTGGGGATATAACAACAATGATACAGTATGTGACCCCAAATTTGGCCGGTTGATTTCATTGGATTGGATATTTATCAAAGGAAGTTGGGAAGCAATCTTCCGAGTTACGAATGAAATTCACTTGATTAGCAATTCACTTGATTAGCAATTCACTTGATTAGCAATTCA
>BGPT01001767.1:182970-194927 GCA_003297045.1 Symbiodinium sp. clade C Y103 | reverse complement strand
AGAGAGAGAAGAGAGAGAAGAGAGAGAAGAGAGAGAAGAGAGAGAAGAGAGAGAAGAGAGAGAAGAGAGAGAAGAGAGAGGAAGAGAGAGAAAGAGAGAGAGAGAGAGAGAGAGAGAGGAGAGAGAGGAGAGAGAGAAGAGAGAGGAGAGAGAGGAGAGAGAGGAGAGAGAGAGAGAGAAGACGAAAGGGGTGGAAAGAGGAGAGGGGAAAGAGGAGAAGGGAGGGGAGAGGGGAGGGAAGAGAAGAGAGAGAAGAGAGAGAAGAGAGAGAAGACGAAAGGGGTGGAAAGAGGAGAGGGGAAAGAGGAGAAGGGAGGGGAGAGGGGAGGGAAGAGAAGAGGGGAGGGGAGAGGAGAGAGGAGGACAGATGAGAGGAGAGGAAAGTAGAATTGCGATAGAAGAGAACTGAGATAGAGGAGAGTTGAGGCAGAGGAGACTTGAGATTGAGGAAAATTGAGATGGAAGAAAATTGAGATGAACAGATCAGAAAAAACAAGAAAAATGAGAAGGAGTGGGACGAGCCGGAAGAGCCGAGAAGAGTTGAGAAGAGTTGCAGCGAACCGAATGTAGATGAGATGATAAGAGCTGAAATGAGTTGAGACGAAATAAAATGAGAAGAGCTGAGATGCGTTGAGAAAAAACGAAAAAAATGAGATGCACTTTTGTCAGGGGAGATGAACTACGAACAACTGCAAGGAGCTGGGAATAAGTGAAGGTTGATGCGATGAGATGAACTGAGTTGAGCTGAATTGAGTTGAAATGAGGATGAATTGAAAAAATGAAAAGCAATGAGAAAAACTGAAATTGTTTTTTGGAACCCGTGCGGGGTTGGGTGACTTCGTATAGGCACATTTTGTTGATTTGCCCTATAGGTCCCCATAATTGAGAAACTTCTGTGGGGAACTAATGTTCGTTTCAAACAAAGGTTCTCAAGTGAGTTTAGTGTTCGTTCGAGGATCCAGATGTGCAAATTGTCCATGTGCCTAACTTTTCCGCAGGCAATCCCAAGATAGAACTCTATGTGCTTACTTTGGTCCTTCGGGTTGTAATAGTGGTCGTGGAAAGTCTGGTCCCATCCAAACAGTTTTTGTTGGGCATTTTTTTTCGAGGGCTGACAAATGTGTTGCTCAAATGATGCAAGTAGGACTCAAATTGTTGGAACTGCCAAAAATCAAAAAAATCACAACCAAGGCTTTCGGTTAAATCTGGAAAATTGACATAGCGACCTTCCAACGACTACATCCAATGAATGGGTAGTCTAAAACTTTGTAATCCCAAACTGCGGTCGAATTTGTTGCTACCGACAAGGGACAAATTGATACAACATGATACAACAATTACATCGAGTGGCACGTTGAGTTCCTTAAACTCATGGACCGAAAAAAAGTGTTTGTTCGAACCAGATGCATGTTGGTGATGGGATTTGCCTGGTGGCTGAAGACAACTTTCTGTCAACACCCTTGAGTGGAGAAACATCAAACAATGGTGTCATACTACTCTATCACATTATCAACTAGTGTCACTGTTTTTCCATGGTTTTTTATTGGCGATCTGTGTTTGGATTGGGGCATTTCGAACCCAACCAGGTCAGTTCCAAGCCAGCCTTGGGACTGGCTGTTTGTTACCGCAAGCACAAGACCTAGGAGACTTGCGGATCCAATGGCCAGTGACCGCCAGAAACCATCCATCTTTGCCAAGCAGTAGTTCGAAACTGAGACCCGACAACGAACTGGTGACACGATCTTGGTTGGACGCGCAACCACCGAAGACCAATTTTTTGGAAGGTCTATGATGCTCCTGACCCAAGATGGTTGATGCTTCGGCCTGTGATAGAATGGCGTGGCCGGTAGGAACAGTGTTTTGATCAACATACGTTGACGAAGATCACCTCACATCCTTTGCAAGAAAATCACATTTTCAACTGCAAAAGTGTGGATTTCGATGTACATTTTTGGCCTGTGCGCGATCGTTCATCCATATTCCTCCACATCTCATTCAATGGTCTCAACTTTGTTTTAAAGTGAAGGGAACGGGCACCTCTTGAGAAATTTGTTGACAAAATGTGACAAAATCAAAGTCAAATCAGAGACGTCCAGAGAGCCTTTCCTTTCTCTCCGGCACCCATCCGTTTGATCTCCCCAGCTTGATGCTAAATTTCTCTCAAGCCCATGTCGGATGTCAGTGTATTTGCATTTGACCACACATTGTGTTGACTCAAAATCCCGAAATAAAGGATCCTGTTGCATGATAAGTTGCATAGAGATGTGATGTTTCAATTCTTTTGATATGTTTTGATCATGTCTGATACATTTTGATTTCTTTTGACATGTTTTTTTTTTTTTTAATCGCATGTACAGGTGATGTTTCGCAGTTTCCGCAGCATAGTTTGGCTCTGCCATCGAAGCTCCCATGAAACTCCCATGAAAATCCTATGAAAACTGAGGGAAAATTGAACCGATTCGATGACAATGGTCCTGAAAATCACCAATTTGGGAAAATGTTGAATGCATTTAATGATTATAGAAAACCAAAATGAAGGGCCAAGTTGGCCTTGGATCCTGCAACGGCGCATATTTTAATTGTCCATGGCCGGAACACAGCTGAATCTGTTGCAGGCTTTACATGGTTTTACCGGGCAACCAATGTGAATTGACGCCACTTCTTGCCCAAAACGGGGCATGAGAAACTTGGCGTCAGTTCAAAAACACATCTTCGGAGTAGTCTTTAGTGCTTTGTAGCAGTGTATTCACGGATTTCTTGTTGATAGGGCCTGGTTTTTTGTTTTGCTGTCCGTAGTTCTGGCGCTTTCCTGCGTATTCGGTCACGTTGGATGATGTTGCAATACATTGAGCATGACAGACAGGATAGTCACGGTTTTCCACTCCTCTTCCTTGAAAATATCTGCTCCACGCTCAGGAAGCCCTTCGGGTATCAAGTTGCCAGGCATCAGGCATCAGGGTGGTTTGGACACTCCTGAGGTGGATGCAACACATCGTCACATTGGAACCCTCTTGATTCATACAAATAACCTCAATGACCTGCGAATTTCCATGGCAATTTACGAAATGTGGGCAACCTCTTGAAGTTTCCCCGTTCGTTGATGGTAACGCTATATTTGTTTTGGCAAAAGGAGAGGTGTTTTCGCAAGTGGAAGCATCACTGATCAGAGGAAATTGATGCAACGCCTTTGCCTTTCGCAGCCCGATATCTCGTGGCCACTTTGGTCCAAGATAAGGGCGGTCACCTACAGTAGCAGGCTGTTGATTTTGGTTGCTTGAGAGCCAGTTAGTCAGGATCGGACGGAACAAAACAACATGTTGTGGCCATGGCCGCTGCTGCCGTTGCTTCTGTTGCCAAGCTGCTCAGCGGCCAGACCCTTCCAAAACAGAAGTGAATTAATCGCTGCTGTCAAAGGTTGGCGGTTCGAAACTAGGCAAGAATTGGCCCATGGTAGAAGATGGGTGCAGGTGGCTCGAAGATCCTCCAAACCTCTGGAACTTGATAGGACTTGAACCTTTTTGCATTGTAAGTTTAACATATTCCCATGAGCAGATGTTGACACTGTGCATCACCTTCGCCAAGGAGAGAATTCGACTGACCTCCACATATGGCCCCATTGAGAGCTGGGATGTGTCGAAGGTGACCAGCATGAGAGGATTGTTTGAGAACAACTGGTGGTTTAATGAAGACATTCGAACTTGGAACACCTCTGCGGTGGTCGACATGGCATACATGTTCTCCTATGCCCAGGCGTTCAACCAGCCACTCGATTCCTGGAACACCTCTGCAGTGACCACAATGAAGAAGATGTTCTACGGTGCCAAGGCCTTCAACCAGCCAATCGGTTCTTGGAACACCTCTGCGGTGGTGGACATGGCATACATGTTCTCAGGTGCCAAGATCTTCAACCAGCCAATCGGTTTCTGGGACACCTCTGCAGCTACCACCATGGAGAGCATGTTCTCCGGTGCCAAGGCCTTCAACCAGCCAATCGGTTCCTGGGATACCTTTGCAGTGACCACCATGAGGAGCATGTTCCACGATGCAAAGGCGTTCAACCAGCCAATCGGTTCCTGGAACACCTGTGCAGTGACCACCATGCAGTACATGTTCTTCAGCGCAGAGGCCTTCAACCAGCCAATCGGTTCCTGGAACATGTCTGCAGTGAACGACATGGACAGCATGTTCAGCTGGGCATTCGCTTTCAACCAGCCAATCGGTTCCTGGGACACCTCTGCAGTGACCACCATGCAATACATGTTCTCCAGAGCCGAAGCCTTCAACCATCCAATTGGTTCCTGGGATACCTCTGCAGTTACCACAATGGAGAAGATGTTCTATGGTGCCACGGCCTTCAACCAGCCAATCGGTTCCTGGGATACCTTTGCAGTGACCACCATGAGGAGCATGTTCTACGGTGCCACGGCCTTCAACCAGCCAATCGGTTCCTGGGACACCTCTGCAGTGACCACCATGCACTGCATGTTCTCCAGAGCTGGGGCCTTCAACCAGCCAATCGGTTCCTGGAACACCTCTGCAGTGACCGACATGCAGAAGATGTTCTGGGGTGCCACAGCCTTCAGCCAGCCAATCCGTTCCTGGAACACCTCTGCAGTGACCAACATGGACTACATGTTCTACGGTGCCAAGGCCTTCGACCAGCCGATTGGTTCGTGGACTATATCTTCCTTGGAAAGCTGCCTGACTTTGAAGCGACAAGGTTTTGAAGCTAGTGATTGGCTGTTGGTTCAAGAATTTCCCAACCTAGTTGGATATGTTGCCAGCACTTATTTGCTGATTCTGTGTGCAGATTCAACCCTGCACCTTCTTTGCAGCCGAGGTCACGATCACATGCACCACGCACTCCTCCCACCTTGCCAGCCGGGCAGAGCTCCCGGCCAAAACGTCCTCATGTGCGAGCAGTGTGGGGTTGGGCAGTACTCCACAGGCAGCTCGTGTCAAGGATGCCCGCCAGGTGGAAAAGGGTTGACATGGAGTTTATTTCTGCTCTTTTTTGCAATTTTCATAAAGGAGGGCAATTAATTGAAGAATTCTTTCTATTCCGCTTGGGGATTTTTTCTGGTTTAAACTTTGTTTAATGTTTGGCTGTTTTTGCTTTTGCTTTTCCCTCTTTCCCATTTTTTCCCTTTTCTGCTTCTTCGCTTTTCTGTTTTTTAGCCTTCCTTCTCTGCTTCTTTGCTTTTTTACTTTTCCCATTTTCTTACTTCTCCGGCTTTCTTTGCCAAACTGTAACGCCATAAAAGAATACTTAAAATCAGTCAGACAATCAGACCTGACCAACCCTAAATAAAGCTGCCCTATGCCAACCATGACCACCACTAAGCCATAAACCAATTTGAAATAAACCCGAAACAGTCACTACAGCAACCCCATCCCAAACCAACCGCAAAGCAACTTTCAACAAATCCTAAGCCAATCCCACATAAGCTTCAAGCCAACCTTAAAGAAGAGCTAAACCAACCCTAAAGAAACATTGAACCAAACCTCAATAAACCTTGGAATGTTAGGCAGAAGCATTAAGGCAGCAAGGGTCAGGAGTCAGATCCTCCCACTCCTGTCCACGCGATGCAACAGCGGACGCCCAGTGGTCCACCATCCATAGCATGCAGAGGTTCGCCACCAGGTGCCATGTTTGTGTCATTTGCCCTGAAGATTTGCCCTCCACATGGGCAGGGTGGGCCTCGACCTTGATGTCAAGGTGCAAGCTATGGATCCAGAATCGATGGAGTTCCTTGCGAGCATTATTCTTTTTCCTACTCTGGCGTTTCAGACCTATTGGCTTCACTTGGAAGCCGGGGTGGCTCGCCCTCAGCGGAGAGCTGTTGGGGCGCGTGATCCTCTCATTTGTGGCATTTTCTTGGGGCTATTTCCATGATCAACTGCATTGGCATTGGGTGCCTTTTGGGTACCAGCAGCGTTGATTTTGCAGTGGCCTGTGGTCACCCAGTGTCCTTTTGTTTCTTGCGATGGTTGGGAGTTCAGATGCTTGGGCCTCCAACGCAGGCGTGTGCTGTGGAGGGCCCGTTGGGTGGCCCGCAGGCGCCACACCTGCATTCAGAATGATTTGCGGCGACTGCAAGCCTGGCTGGCTTCCTGCCTGGAGGGGGTAATCCGTGCGCCTCAGCACGGTCCTTGCCAACAGCCTTGCTTGCACAATCAGGTTTTGCCACTTCTGCAAGGGGGTGGAAACAAACAACACGCTGCGTTGCTGAGTGGGCTGTCTAAGCTCCTTGCCAACACCAATTTGGATGATGAGGAGGACGCAAACCTCCGCCTTATTTGATGACTTGCAGGCCCTCCTGCAACGACTTCGGAATGCATTGCAAGAGCTCAAATCCTTGCTCCACAAGCACACCAAGCCAGTTGCTTCCAAGACTGCTCCTCACCGATTTTGGACAGATGTGGTGCGGGGCAGGCCGGCAAGCCCGGCCCCCAGGCATCGAGTCCACCATGCGGCCCGGAAACTATTGGAGTTTCTTGGATATTTCAGACTGATGATGCCGCCGCAGCCCAGAAGCTAACACCATGGTTCAGGGAGCCACCCAGGACGCAGACGGCAAAGAAGTCGGAGCTCAGCTCGCGCCAAACAGCG
Organism: Symbiodinium sp. clade C Y103; assembly: GCA_003297045.1. Lineage (NCBI taxonomy): Eukaryota > Dinophyceae > Suessiales > Symbiodiniaceae > Cladocopium > Cladocopium sp. clade C. Next base: position 188,314 of record BGPT01001767.1, on the reverse strand, counting down.
CCCTGCTGTCGTAGCTGACACAGATCTGGTCCCTACTGACATTGCAGAATTTTTTCAAAGCGGTTGGGAAAGTCAAGATGTGGGAGGAAATGGAGATTGTTTTTACAGGTGCATGCCGCATGTCAACACTGGCAAAAGCATCACAAGTTGATCGATGCTGAAACTGCGGCCCTCAGCGGGGCTGAGCTTCGAGTGTCAGCTGTTTTGCATTCCCAGAAGCATAGTAGTAGGCTCCAAAGTGGTTTGCTCCAGATTCCGAAGAGGGTCCCATTGAAAGTGGCGTTTATCCCCAGGCGAAGAACATCACTGAATGGTGTGAACTGCAGATGAAGCAGGAAGTCTGATGGTGTCAGCATCCAATGCCTCGCAGAAACCTTGGGACGCGTCATAGTGATTTTCAAACAATCCGATGACCGATGGGATGGATACACATTTGCTCCTGGTTTTAGACACGATGTGGCAATGAGCAATGCACATCCTTTTGTTCTGACCTTGAAGTAAAAACATTGTGGAAGCAGTGCATGCCCTAAAAAAACCAAGTTCCCATGTCCGTGGTTGCTCGAAACGCCCAAGCCTCCTATGATCAATCTCACGGGGGCTGGCTGTTTTCTTCCCAGCCTATAGATGGCACTCCTTCCATCCATATTTGGCGAACACCTGCAATTTTCACTAGCCTCTGATCTAGCAGATTCGCGCCAGTGCAGAAAAGCATTCGGAAATGTAAAGGAGCCAGCAGTGTCGACAAGCCCTTGACAGAGTCGGCACTGTCCAGCCTCTTGCATGTCGGATGCTCCTGACCGGGGGCGCAGTGGTTCTAAGAGAAGCAGCTTGGCCAAGAGCCCGGCTGCCAGAGATTCTCCCACACAGTGCTGCCTCGTCCTGCAGCAATGCTCACCAGCGCACTAATGTCGCGCCCGCGGCTGTCCAGGATGCTGTCCAAGAATCAGTACAAACTGATTTCTAGTTCCCGGGAGCCATTAGCGCGAGCTAGGCGAAAAGCTCGTGCCCAACGAAACCCCTATGACCGCCTGGTGCCCAAGTTCAAGGCCATAGCTAGGATCCAAGCAAAAGAGATTGGCGCCGGATCGCATGTGCATTCTGAGAGCCTTGGCTCCGCCGGAGGGTTCTGTCCCACATGTGACAAGAAAGTCTCCTATCCCACAGATTCTTGCTGCCCAAGCAGCATGCCCCGCAGGGACCGTGATGTTTCAATCAAAGGTCGAAAAGTTGTTTGGAAGGCCGTTTTGGCCAGAGCCAACAAGCAAGCCGCAGCGGAAAAGCTGTGCACGGTCAAAGCCCAGAGAACCGGAAAGGCGGAAGGAAACAGATTGCAAAAACGAGATCGAGAGCAAGAAGCTATCGCAGCCCAATCCTCAAAACTTGATCCTTTAGGGAGCCTCCCTGTCTTTCCCAAATCGCAGGGAGGTGTTTGGTGGACATGTCCATGGTGCGAAATTTCTTATTTCCAATACGGTAGAGCGTGCCTCCAAATTGCGTTTCAAAAACCTGCGCTTGGAAGGGTTCATGGCACACAACAAAAACAAAATGACGTCAGGAAATTTGCAGGAACACCCGACCAAATTGGTGAATGCAAGGAGCACCTTCCAGTCGAGGCGGATGACATTCCATAGCTTTTTCCAGAAGCTCAAATGGAAAGGGGCACATGATGTCCCACTTCAACACAAGTTCTGTAGGACATACACCAACACTAGAGGCATCAGAGCGCAGCATGCTCTAGGTACGCATCTAGACCTTCCCTTCCCTGTCCATCAGTGTTTGTCTTCGTTTTGTCCGTAAGCCTCCTTCCCTTCAAAAACGAATGAAAATTTGGCAGACATGTCGAAAAAGATTGTGAAAGCAGGAGGCCACTAAGGGAAAGCGTCTGCAAGGCCTCCGAGGCGCGTGCCTCGAGGAGGCATCCCACCCAGGACCACCTGACTTGAATGTATGGTCACAATATTCGCTCATGGCAGGGTCATGGCACATCCATGCTCACAAATGCTAGTGCAGCCAAGGTTGAGGTTGTCTTCTTACAGGAGCATAACATTTCGCACATCAGCACTCCCACAGTTTCTCATTCTTGTCGGCGTCAGCAATGGCAGGCTTTGATTGTTCCAAAGCCGGCCAAATCCAATGGTGGAGTTGTTGCCTTGTGCAATGAGTCATGTGCGCTCACTGAGGTCTCTCGAACCAGCGCCGAGTCACGTCAGCTGATTCACGCTGTGCTGCATGGGGGGCAAAGGGACAATGTCCTCATGCCGATTTTTCCATTTTGCATGCAGCCGCGTTGATTGTCAGGCGCCTAGGTTTGCAAGATTGGCTCCTTGCCGTAGATGCCAATTCCAACATGTCACAAGGAATTGCTCATGATATCCTTGCAAGTATGGGTGGTGTTAGGTGTGCTGTTGCTCGTCACGACTGGAGTGTTCACTTTCGGGAGGGCTTCAAGCCTCCAACGCCTCCGAAATTCCACGGGATGGAGACCATTCCATGGCTCAGCGCTCGTTTCCTTAGCGGTTTAAAAGCGTAATGCGCCAGTGGCGTGTTTCTCACACTCTGAAAACCAGTCGTCCCCAATCAACATGTTTTTTTATGTTTTTTTATCCAAGTTTGTGGACCGCTGCGGGCGATTGGTCACAAGCAAAACTCAACATTGACAATGCTTGGGACATGTGGTGTTCAGACGTTGTAAAATACTTGGTTCATGCCAGCCTTTTGGATAGCAAAAAGCCAGAGAGAAAGGTGTGGGACGTCCCCACGGTTCGCACTGGGTCTCATCGCGTGGGTGCGACTCAGTCAATCACGGAAAGACACATGCGTAGATTCATGAGAATATTTCACGAAGCGCACAACCTTGCTTGGACAGGCATTCGTATTCGACACACCAGCGACACAAGAAGTTACTTGGTGCGACGTGTCCAGCGCTTGAAAAGGAGGCTGTGAGAGCACATGCTTGGGGATTGGCCCACCAACTGGCCACCGCGAGACTCCGGCAACTCCAAGATACGCTCCGCACTGATGCACTTCAGAAATGGCGAAACCAAATGCAGGATCTCCCACAAGCTTGTAAATGTCTCTGCGTGGGGGAAGCTGCCCCCCTGGCCTTCAAAGATGCAGATCTCAGTGTTTTAACCTCAACCCCCAAACTTGTTGACTCATTAAAAAACGCTTTGGACACAGGTTTTTGGTTCCCCGGAGTCCAACCCCAAATACAACCCTGAGCCCAACATAAAGAACAATTCAGCTAGCCCTCAAAAACTTTCGAAGCAAGCTGAAACCAATTCCCAACCAACCCGACAGATGTAGACCCTAAGCCAAATTTTGAAGAACCATTCAATTCGTCCTACGCGTTTATAAAGTTTGACCCGCCACAAACAAACACCAAATAATGGTAAACCATAGCCAAATAAACGCTGAGCCAACCTTAAACAAACACTCAACCAACCGTCAACAAACCAAAAATGATGTTTCAAAAATGCACACCAAAAACATTACACCAACCCTAAAGAAACCACAAACCGACCGCAATAAAACCTGAACCGCAAAGGTTGAAGTTCCCGTAAAACAAACATAAATAAATCTTAAACACCCAATAAACCCGACCTTAAACGAAGTCTAAAAACCGGCACTACAAAAACCCAAAATTAACTCTAAATAAACTCAACTATGGCCACAAACAGCACCATGCAGACCACGAACAGCAAATAGCAGGGTTAACAGTTGGAAATAGTGCGCTTGGGAAATATTTCCCTTGCCTGACGTTTGTTGCAGAGCCCCGGCCCCAAGAAAAAAACATAACAAATCCTAAGACAGTTACAGTTTGGCACCGTTTTCCCTTTTCACAGATAAGATAATGGCAAATCATTGCAATGGTTTCAGGGAACTTCATTTTTGGGGAATCCCATGCCCTAGTCGAATCCATGTCTTGTTTTTTTTTTTTGCCATATGACATGATTGATGTTCTACGAAGGAAAATCTACCAACCACATCACATGGTCTTCGCCTGCCTGCAGGTTCGGTACCGTCGGAAGACCGGGACACATGTGAAGATTGCCCAGTGCTCCGGTACTCTGTGAGTGGAGCAGACACATGTTTGGCATGCAACTTGCCATTGGCCTTGGTGGACAATGAATGCGTTTCTGGGCAACAACACCAAGCAGGCTTGCCTCACAAACGATTCGTTTTTTGCAGAGAATGAAACCAGTACCAAGTATGCATGGAGCACGTTGCATAGGATTTATAAATTGGGATATTGTAGATATTGGACGGTATATCAATTTGATGATGTTTGTAACTGAGTTTGCCTCCCAACACGCTGCCCCGGCTGCCCGAAATTTTTGTCCTGAGGTCTGGTGGCACCTGCCCCTTGTGGCGATTGCTTTGTCCGCTTTGGCAGTTGCTGTTCATTTATTGTTTCAGTGCCTCCGTTCCAAAAGAGAAGATCAAATAACGCGTCTGATGAAGGAAATCGATGAGGCATTGTGGGATGCTTGGACTGCAGTTGGAGGCCTCACAGGTAACGCCGGCAAGCCTGCAGACTGAGGTTGACACAAGGAGATTGTAGGGTTGTGAGATGTTGACTCTAATGTGTTTCACATGTTGAAATGTTGATGCAATGAACTCCAAATCTTCATATTTGCAACGCTTTCTAGAGGCCCGATGTGTCGTTGTGTGAAGTTGCCATCTCAGGAAGAAGGGCCGACCACAGTGGCCACATACACAGAGAAGTTGGTAAATCTTGGCCTGCAGAGGGCTGAAATACAACAGAGATTTTGCGATATGCGTGCGCTGCAGAGCGAAAGAGCCGGCGTTCCTGGGTAGCGAACAGTTGTTGAATCAACTGCCATGACTGCCATGTTCTCGAGGGGCTTGATCCCGTTGATCCTTTTGTGCTTCGTTCATTCCGAATGTAGTTCTTTGTCGTGCTCTGAGGTCAGCATAGGATATCTCCTTTCGGGAGAATTTACGCAGCTGGCAACGCATCGCACTGGCAAAGATGACCCAACCTTCGAGGTGCCGTTTCTTTCATGGTTTATTGTTTGGCCCATCTGCTTTTTTTTTCAACATCGTGCTGAATACAAAATCTTTCGGAGCGCACTAGATTACATTCACACTCTGAGCAAATATGAATTCTTGTAGGAGGGTTCCGTTTTGCTTTGAGGAATTTGTCGTCACTGCTTAGGACCTCAAAACAGCATTTTGGTTTTCAGAGCAGCCAATCGGGCAAGACATCATTTGCCCGCGGGATGGAAAGGCAGGGTTTCAAATTGCTTTCATCCATACACTGGGAATATCTGGGAATCAAGGGCAAGTAATGTGTGAAACTCAAGAATGAACGTAAGCG
>BGPT01001767.1:145914-182961 GCA_003297045.1 Symbiodinium sp. clade C Y103 | reverse complement strand
TGATACTTTCTAAGCTGATACTTCCGGGTAATACTTCAAAAGGTGTCCATGCGGCTGCGAGAGAGGGAGAGAAACAGCACGGAAGAAGTGCAATTGAAAGAACCAGTAGTCACCTAACAACTTGCAATGTAGAATTAGCATGAATTAACCATATTCTATTGAGGTTAGCTACATAGGAAGTTTCCCGCAAGTTGGCCCATTGAACTGCCATTTTTCAGAAATTTCTTGGCCGTGTTCAGAGACCCAATCTGAAACCTTGGAAGGCAGGATGTGCTTTAGTGGACTGGATCCCACGGGAGCATCGCAGACAGCAAANCTTGGCCGTGTTCAGAGACCCAATCTGAAACCTTGGAAGGCAGGATGTGCTTTAGTGGACTGGATCCCACGGGAGCATCGCAGACAGCAAACCCACTTTATGAGCTGGACATGGAAATACACTGTGCAGCAGGTGTCTTGGAATGGTTCTGCTGTAGCAATGAGGTTCTTGTGGGTCAGTTGGAAACTAGCTGAGTCCAACAGCTGAGCTGTGTCTGGGAAGGTGTTGTCGATGCCCATTTGAGAACAGAACATGGCGAAAAGTGTTGTACAAAATTGATCAAAATTGTACAAGAGTGCTCAAACGAGGACCATTTTATGGATTCACCTAGGGTTGTTTCCTCACTTTGTTCCTTGTCTGTTCCGAACTGCTTCGCGCTTCTATGCTTTTCTTTTCAATCCTCTTTTGGTGCCTTTCTACTTTTGAATATTTGAATAGATATGATTTTTCTTGGCATTTTCAAATCATCAGTCGGGGTTATGTTGCTGTACGATTGCATGTCCTTGGGTTTGATGAGGGGGGTGCCAACCCATCGTGAACTGCCAAGATCACCCAAAGCTTTTGGAACCATGCCACACGAGAGAGATCATCGTTCTAAAAGGCTGTTTTGGTGGCACCAAAATGGATGTTTTGGTGCCAATATTTGGTTAGATGAAACACTGTGTCCAAACTGCCACAAGTCAGTACTGCAAAACTGTGGGTTTAGACTCAGATGCCCAAACACCTGCGAGCAAGAATGTCTCACTTGTCCAAAGGGATGGCACAGTGTTGAGGAGAGCGTTGTGAAGCAAGGTTGAGAAAGATTGTTCAGCAGGAATAGATGGAACATTGGCATGACAGAACGTGTCCAATATTGTGGATGTTACGCAAACTGAAAGATAAGATTGCGAACAGTCTCTCCAGTCAGTTGAGAAACTCAAGGTAGAGTGTTGGGCATGCCCAGTAGAAGAAAGATACGTCCATCGCGTGTTATTTCTGTCAAACCTTAGAGTTGCTATAAAGCAGACACATGCGCATTGAAGCAACCCCCTCCACGTTGCAGATGTTTGCCGATGGTCTGGTGGGGCCTTGCTATTTCTACGTCTGCTTCTTCGTCAACAATCAATTCCGTATCCTTTTGGAGCAGACTGCTGCGGGCAGCGACAATCTCGAAACTGTTTTCGAGGACAACTTGAAACGAATTGGCAAAATGGTCGCCATTTTGGACACGTGGGAGCGACCCGTGTACTTGACTCGCATTTGGACAGTCTACGAACAGTTTGTGGCTTCCACAATTCAAATCGAGGCCGGGGACTCGCCAAGTTGCCAGGAAGCTAGCCCTGTTGTTGAGCTACCCAGCAACAGTCGTTCTGTTTCCTGGTTTCAATTTGCGTTTCCTCCCACGGCTTTCGCGTGAAAATGATTTGTTGCTCCTTATCTTCATGCCAGGCTCGGCTCTAAGTGAAGCTTAGTTCCTATAACTTAATAACTACAACCGTGTTCCCCTCCCCTGAAGGTCCAGTTCGTCATGCCGAAAGCCACAGCGAACCAGTTGCAGCGTGAGATCGCATCGGGTTGTGAAGGGACTGACAGAGTGATCGACGCGCTGAGCCAGGTGATGGATGGGTTGATGGATGGGTTTCTGGATATATCATGACACATCTCACTGTTGGATGTGTTTGTAAACCAACTTGCAAATGGGGGGCCAGTTGTTTTCCAAGATTTCCCAAGAAACGAGAAACCGAATTCATTGTGATGCCTTGAACCTCAGGTGGATTCGCAAAGAGCAGAAGCATGGAAGTTGGAGGATGAGGTCAAAGTGAAACTCAGAAAGGATAAGAATGATTTTCCCTGATTTTGCATTGGTGGATATCCCGCCTGGTGGGCAACATAACTTTGGCACTTTTCTTCACTTGCTCGTTTGCTATTTGCGAAGCCGTTGGGAACACCTAAGGAAATCTATGATCCAGGAGCTCAGCTTGTGTGGAAGGTGACAGGAAATCACGGCTTTACATTTTGTTACCTTTGCGGTTCACGTTCATTCATATTCCTGAGCCATCGAATGCAATTCCTATTCTGAGATTTGCGTTCGTGTTTTCGAATCCGAAGGTTGTCACCATTTTTGAACATTGTCAAGACCTTTGCAAATCTATGTCTATCCATGTCTGAATATTGTGAAGACCTTGGAAAGTCTTGTGTTCCGCAATGCAAAACAGTGGCAGTAAGATCCACCATGAGTCCAAACTGGGCAGGAGACTGTTGGTTTCGAGCACGTTGACGCTCACGTGAGGGATGTCATGACTAGGTGGATTGGCAAAGTTGTGGAACAGACATGCCGAGAGTTGCTTGCCTCATACATATCATTGGCTTTTTGTTGCCTTCGCTGGAAATCTGCATCTGAATCTTGGGGGGATTGGATTGTTTAATGGACAAATTTACAGGAAACCTCTATATTTGATGGGAAAATCCATGGTTTCCTGTAAATTTTCCCTTAAACCAATCCAATTATTGGGGGGATTCAATGATTCCGTGCCATTTGTAGTGACAGAGCGGATTGCAGTTGCTATCCCCATGAACTGCCCAAGGTTGCTGAACAAAGCATGTGCGAAGAAGGCCTTGGCGAACGGAGATGGCGGCAATGGGAAGGCACGCCTTCCATACGAAGAGAGTGTAAGGTCTAGAGAGGTTCGAGGTTTGGACTGGATTGTACTTACTGGACCAGAATCAAATGCATGTCGTGCGCATGTGGATTCTGAATGCAGCGGTGCATGGTTGTTTAAGTTTGTCATCCAGATACAACAAATTGACAAATGGCTTCTGCCAAGGCTAAATCAACTGTCATTCAACTCTGAGGGACCCCTTTTCTACCAAATTTTGACACTTGTGAACCGCTTGTGGGCAAAGCCAAAAGCTGCTTTGCGAGGCCAGGAGTTGAGTGTCAGTGACCTGTGCTTTAACGACCATACATTCAAAACAAATGAAGCTGAAAGCCGCATGCTTGAAGCAATACCATGCTGTGAATTATTAATTATCACTTTTCTTGCAATACCTGACACCGACACTCCCGCCCTCCAGTGTGTTTGCGTTTTGTTTTCTTATCGGCGTGAAACGCTGTCATGTGCGAAATTCGTCAGGACATCCACAGAGATGCTGATGGTTGCATTTTTTTCTTCATGCGAAAAAACACATCCCTAGGATTTCCTGGGATCTGTTCCGTGCGTTCGCTGATGTTGTAATTCAACTTGCAATGGACACTTTGATTCTGGACTGTACAGAAATGTTACGTCCCGTGAGTTCGATCATTTGCACAGCATGGATTTTGTGCCGTTGGATGTCGTAAAACCCGACACCAGGGCTTGTAGAGTTGCTTACAGTGTAGCACCAAGTGGTGATCACAGCTATGGCTGTTGCTGCGATGGAATCGTGACCGCTTTGGCGAGAAACTCACAGCCAGGGCCCACCATGACATGAATCCTGTGGGATTTCAGTGTACCATTTGTTCCCCAGTGTGTCCACACTCAGGGGTTCTTACAGTAAGTGTTAAAGGCCGGGGTTAGATCAGGGTACGCTCTCTGGCCCTGACAAGATTGTCCCAGTCTGGCCCCTGGCTATGAACATCTTCACCAAGGTCTTGTAGAGATCCTCGTGACAAGATGCTGTGAAGATTTTGATGGAATCCTGCAAGAGGTCCTTGCATGATCTACAGGTCCTTCTGAGAAGACCTTGTCAATATCCCGCTGGCATTCTCCAATAGGTCCTTGCGTGATCTTGCACAGGTCCTTTTGAGAAGATCTCGTGGAGATCCTGGTGAGATCCTCTCTGAGAGGTCCTTGCCTAAAGATCCTACAGATGCCATGTATTAGAGGTGCTTGTATGAAAGCTCTTGTGGGAGGCTCTTGGGAGGTTCTTGTATCATTTGCAGCAGCAGCTCTATGACGATCTTGTGAGATTCTCTCGGGCATCCTGGCATGAAGATCTTGGTCAAGGTCTTTTACGATTCCTTGTGAGAAGATCTTTGGCAATCCGAGTGACATGTTGGCAGAGGCCCCTAGCATCAGCTCCGGCAGGTCTTTGTGAGAAGGTCTTGAAGAGGTCCTATTGAAATCGCCCTCAAGACGTCCCTGCATGAAGATCTTGAAGATGCTGCATTGGTGCTTGCGTGAAAATTCTTCTGGGATGCCCACAAGAAGTTCTTGTATGAAAATCTTCTACGATCCTCTATATAGAAGGTCCTTGTCGATCTTTTGCAATTCTCTTAGATTTCCTGGTATGAGGTTGTGATCAGTAGACATAGCTTTGCTTCTTGTGCCAAAACAAATGCCTGCTGCTGCAGTTACGACAATGTCTAGCCTGATCTGTTTCTGTTCCATAGCTACTGTTGCTTGTATCTGGTACATTGACTTCCTACCCCCTACACTGTTTGGGGTCTCTTGCCGGTGTACTTTTTTTTAAAATGACCTTGGACTTGAACATACAGCATTCATCAGCATTGCAAAAACGGGAGCTGATGCTACGACACACAAACTGGATCATTTTCGGTCTTAAATCTTCCCTTTTTCTTTGGTAGGTAGCTTTGAGCCCATGACCATATCCCTTTTGTTGGTTGGTCAGATCCCACTGTTGCTTGGTTGAGTCCCAATTTGGTCAGAAATGAACAGCGAAGTTGGTTTTGAATCCTGCTACACCACATTTGTTTTGTCCATGTCCGGCACACAGCTGAATCTGTGGCAGGTGGGGGGCGACCAATGTGGATTGACACCAGTTTGTAGCCAAAACGGATCATGAGAAGCTTGGCGTCAATTCAAAACGACATAGTTGCGGAGCGGTTCTTCCGTGCTATCTGGGATTTTGAAGCTGTCTCATGGATTTCTTGTTGAGAGGCGTGGTATGGTTGGATGATGTTGCACCACATTCAACATGACAGAGAGGATAGTCACGCTCTTGAACTCCTCTTCCTTGAAATTTATCTGCTCCACGCTCAGGAAGCCCTTCGGGTATCAAGTTCCCAGGCATCAGGGTGGTTTGGACACTCTTGAGGTGTTCCCATGGCCTGTCAGGAGATTTTTTTGGGAACCGGAGGTTCACCACTGATGCAACGCCTTTGGCTTTCGTCGCCCAATATCTCGTGGCCACTTTGGTCCAAGAGAAGGGCGGTCACCTAAAGTAGCAGGTATCACCTGTTGATTGTGGTTGCTTGAGAGCCAGATAGCCAGGTTCGGAGGGAATAAAGAAACATGTTGTGGCCATGGCCGCTGCTGCCGTTGCTCATGTTGCCAAGCTGCTCAGCGGGCAGAGCCTTCCAAAATAGGAGCGAGCTTCACGATGCTGTCACACGTTGGTGGTTCGAAACTTGGCAGCAGTTGGGCCATGATCATGGCACCAGGTGGGGGGAAGCCATCTCTGCGCATGTGCATCCGCCTAGGATCGAATTCAACTGACCTCCACATACGGCCCCATTGAGAGCTGGGATGTGTCGAAGGTAACCAGCATGAGAGAATTGTTCTATTTTGACACGGGGTTCAATGAAGACATCCGAGCTTGGAACACCTCTGCGGTGGTCGACATGGCATACATGTTCTTCAATGCCTGGACATTTGACCAGCCAATCGGTTCCTGGGACACCTCTGCAGTGACCAACATGGAGAACATGTTCAACTATGCCCAGGCGTTCAACCAGCCACTCAGTTCCTGGAACACCTCCTCAGTGACCAACATGGAGAAGATGTTCTTTTTTGCTGTGAACTTCAACGGGCCAGTCAATTCCTGGAACACGGCTGCAGTGACCAACATGGAGAGCATGTTCTTTGAGGCCAGGGCCTTCAACCAGCCACTCGATTTGTGGAACACTTCTGCAGTGACCAGCATGGAGAGCCTGTTCCAAGGTGCCACGGCCTTCAACCGGTCACTCGATTCCTGGAACACGGCTGCAGTGGCCACCATGGAAAGCATGTTCTACGATGCAAAGGCGTTCAACCAGCCAATCAGTGCCTGGAACACCTCCTCAGTGACCAACATGGTGGACATGTTCTACCGTGCCACGGCCTTCAACCAACCAATCGATTCCTGGGATACCTCTGCAGTGACCACCATGGAGCGCATGTTCTTCGGTGCCACAGCGTTCAACCAGCCACTTGAATCCTGGGACACCTCTGCAGTGGCGAACATGGACTACATGTTCTACGGTGCCAAGGCCTTCGACCAGCCGATTGGTTCGTGGCTTATATCTTCCCTGAAAAGCTGCCTGGCTGCTGCAAGTTTTTTGAAGCTAGTGATGGGCTATGTTGGTCCAGGACGGATTCAGTTCAGTTGGATAATATGTTGCTAGCTGGCACTTACCTACTCTGCAGCCGAGGTCATTATCGGATACATCATGCCCTCCGCCTACCCTGCGACCCGGGCAGAGCTCCCGGCCAAAACCTCCTCATGTGCGAGCGGTGTGGGGTGGGGCAGTACTCCACGGGCAGCTCCTGTCAAGGATGCCCGCCAGGTGGAAAGCTGAGCTTTCGGGTCGACATGGGACTCTATCGCAGTTTTTTCTTCATTTTTAAGAAGAAAAAAAAAGGATGATAAATCCGGGTGAATCATTGGAGAAACCCATGCCCTGGTCAAATCCATGTCCGGGTTTCTGCCATGCGACGTGATGCTCCACGAAGGGAGATGCAACAGCCACGTCACATTGCCTTCACATGCCTGCAGGTTCGGTACCGTCCGAAGACCGCGATGCATGTGAAGATTGCCAAGCGCTCCAGTACTCCGTGAGTGGATCCGACAGCTGTTTGGCATGCGACTTGCCATTGATCTTGGTGGACAATGAATGCGTTTCTGGGCAACAACGCCAAGCAGGTTTGCTCTAACTCTAATACCTTGTTTATATGGAAAATGTATAGAGGACATACATATGTACGTATGTACGTACATACAGCCCCGGCTGCCCGAGATTTTCGTCCTGAGGTCTGGTGGCACCTACCCCTTGCGGCGATTGCTTTGTCGGCTTTGGCAATTGCCGCTCATTTACTGTTTCGGCGTCTTCGTTCCAAACGAGCAAAGAACATCACCTGTGTCATGGAGGAAGTCTATGACGAGTTGTGGGATGCTTGGATTGGAGGCTGTAAGGTCGTCCGCATGAGGCAGGGTCTACTTCAGCTAAGATGAGTTGTTTCTATGGGTCAAATTATGATGAGGTTGACAAAAGGAATCTCTAGGAGTAAGGAGATGTTGACTCAGGTGTTGCACATGTGGAAATGTTGATACTTGATACAAGGAGTTTCAAATCCTCTGGCGTGTCATGCGCGATGTCACGTTGTGGGAAGTTGCCATATCAGGAAGAAGGGCCGGCCACGGTGACGACATACACCGAGAAGTTGGTATATCTCGGCCTGCAAAAGGCTGAAATACAACAGAGATTTTGCGAGATGCGTGCGCTGCAGAGCGAAAGAGCCGGCGTTCCTGGGTAGCAAGCGAACAGTTGTTGAATCAAATGCCATGTTCTCGAGTAAGAAAATGCAGGGTTGGAAATTGCACTTGATCCTCTTGATCCTTTTGTGCTTCGTTGATTCCGAGTGTAGTTCTTTGTCGTGCTCACTCTGAGGTCAGCATGGGATATCTCCTTTCAGGAGAATTTACGCAGCTGGCTAGAGATCGCACTGGCAAAGATGACCCAACCTTCCAGGTGACTTGCCTGTTTCCTTCGTGGTTTAGCGTCTGGCCCATCTGGCTTTGTTTCAACATTATCATGCTGAAGCCAAAATCTTTCGGAACGCACCACATTACATTCACACTCTTAGCAAATATGAGTTCTTGTAGGAGGGTTCCGTTTCCCTTTGAGGAACTTGTCGTCACTGCTTAGGACCTCAAAACAGCATTTTGGTTCTCAGAGCAGCCAATCGGCCAAGACATCATTTGTCCGCGCGATGGAAAGGCAGGGTTTCAAATTGCTTTCATCCATACACTGGGAATATCTGGGAATCAAGGGCAAGTAATGTGTGAAACTCAAGAATGAACGTAAGCGNGATGGAAAGGCAGGGTTTCAAATTGCTTTCATCCATACACTGGGAATATCTGGGAATCAAGGGCAAGTAATGTGTGAAACTCAAGAATGAACGTAAGCGTTGCAACGCTGTGTTGTTTCGTTGTGAATCTTCTCATGGGGGGCAGAGAGAACGAGCATGAACACCTTAGAGCCTTTCTTGAACAGATTGCCCAGATTTGCCCAGGCTAAAGTGGGGCGATTTTGAGCTATATTTTTCTGTCAGTGGGTTCTGATACTTTCTAAGCTGATACTTCCGGGTAATACTTCAAAAGGTGTCCATGCGGCTGCGAGAGAGGGAGAGAAACAGCACGGAAGAAGTGCAATTGAAANTGATACTTTCTAAGCTGATACTTCCGGGTAATACTTCAAAAGGTGTCCATGCGGCTGCGAGAGAGGGAGAGAAACAGCACGGAAGAAGTGCAATTGAAACTAACAACTTGCAATGTAGAATTAACATGAATTAACCATATTCTATTGAGGTTAGCTACATAGGAAGTTTCTGCTCTTTGGCTCATTGAACTGCCTTTTTTGAGAAATTTCTTGGCCGTGTTCAGAGACCCAATCTGAAACCTTGGAAGGCAGGATGTGCTTTAGTGGACTGGATCCCACGGGAGCATCGCAGACAGCAAANCTTGGCCGTGTTCAGAGACCCAATCTGAAACCTTGGAAGGCAGGATGTGCTTTAGTGGACTGGATCCCACGGGAGCATCGCAGACAGCAAACCCACTTTCTGAGCTGGACATGGAAATACACCCTCCAGCAGGTGTCTTGGAATGGTCTGCTGCAGCAATGAGGTTCTTGTAAGTCAGTTGGAAACTGGCTGAGTCCAACAGCTGAACTGTGTCTGGGAAGGTGTTGTCGATGCCCATTTTAGAACAGAACATGGCGAAAAGTGTTGTACAAAATTGTACAAGAGTGCTCAAAGGAGGACCATTTTAGGATTCACCTAGGTTTTTTTTTTTTCTCTCTCTCTCTCTCTCTTTGTTGCTCTTCTGCATCTGATTGCTTCGCGCTCCAATGCGTTTGTGTTTTTCTCTTTTGATGCATTTCTACTTTGAGCTCCGCTATACTTATATTTGTATTTTTATATATTTGTATGCTGTCTACTTTGTATTTATGCCTTTTTTCCTTGGTTTATATTTTTTGCACGTCAATTTGTCAAAAAACATCCAGTTTGGTTTGGGGTTTCGAGATGTCTTGCCAGGTGCCATCTGTTTCTATGAATATACACAGGACTTGTAGTACGGTAGGCTTTTTTCACATATCCTGTAGAGAACCAAACATATGCGTCTTAAGTCTAAAGATAGGCATGGATATTTGTAGAGGATTACATTTAATATGCATAGTGTGTCAAAAATACTTCCAACCCACGCTACTGCCACGCCACTGCCACGAAACCAAAAAAAAAACTGATGCAAATCCATGATGCGTCTGTACATTGTACATGCATATGTGGATACATCATATATAAACATATTTCATGCATATGACATAGTTCATATCGCTTAAACGTGGTATTTTTAAGATGTTTTTCTGTGGGCCATTGGGTCGGGTCCACAGCCTGCACATTGCGGTACGTGCATTGCTTGTCATTTCTGGTTCATCACAGCAATGGTTTACTCATCGCCTCATCGCCAACTTGCATCCAGGTTGGTTGGTGGTTGCCATTTCTCCCATTTCGCTGTTTGTTTTTATGATCAAATCTCAGAGTTGCTAAAGCAAACACATGCGCATTGAAGCACCCCCCCTTACATTTACCCACTCAAGTAAGAGGATTGATTGCTTCAGGTGCAAAGTGCGTTGCAGATGTTTGCCGATGGTCTGGTGGGGCCTTGCTATTTCTACGTCTGCTTCTTCGTCAACAATCAATTCCTGCCGGCAGCGACAATCTCGAAGTGGTTCTCGAAGACAACTTGAAGCGAATCGGCAAAATGGTGGCTATTCTGGATACATGGGAGCGACCTGTGTACTTGACTCGCATCTGGACAGTGTACGAACAGTTTGTTGCCTCCACAATTCAAATCGAGGCCCCGGACTTTCCAAAATGTCGCCAAAAGGAGGTTGCCCCATTTTTTGTTGAGCCACCCAGCAACCTGGTACAGTCGCTTTTTTTCCCGGGTTCGATTTGCATTTGATCTCACCGCCAGCTCTGTTCCCCTCGGCCGAAGGTCCAGTTTGTCATGCCGAAGGCCACAACAGACCAGTTGCAGCGTGAGATCGCATCGGGGTCTGACGGGATTGACAGAGTGATCAAAGCGCTGAGCCAGGTGAGGGTGCAGCCAGTGTTCAAGGACCGTAAAGGAAACCATACCCTCAGTGGGGTTTATAGCTGGGGAAGTTGGTTTATAAGTAGGTTGACAGATGGGTACCTGGAGTATCTTGGATTTATCATGACAAATCTGCTGTTGGATGTCTTGGCAAACCAACGGATGACATTTTGATGCCTTGAGCCTCAGGTGGATTCGGCAAGAGCAGAAGCATGGAAGTTGGAGGATGAGGTCAAAGTGAAACTCAGAAAGGATAAGAATGAATTTCCCTGATTTTGCATTGGTGGGTATCCAACCTGGTGGGCAACATTTTCTTTACACTTTTGTTTACTTTCTCGTTTGCTATTTGGGAAGCCATTGGGAACACGTAAGGAAATCTATGATCCAGGAGCTCAGCTTGTGTGGTAGGAAATCATGGCTTTACATTTTGTTACTTTGCGGCTCATATTCATTCATCTTCCTCCGCTACCGAATGCAAGTCCTATTCTGAGATTTGTCCCGTGTTGTCAAATCAGGAGGTTAATGCCATCTTTGAACATGGTCAAAGCCTTTGCAAATCAATGTCTATCCATGTCTGAACATTGTCAAGACCTTGGCAAATCTCGTGTTCCGCAATGCGAAACAAGCAGTGGCAGTAAGACCCACCACGAGTCCGAACTGGCCTGGCAGGAGACTGTTGGTTTCCAGCACGTTGACGCTCGCGTGACGGATGTCATGACCACGTGGATTCGCAAGCTTGGGGAACAGACATGCCGAGAGTTGCTGGCCTGATACATATCATGAAGTTTGTGTTAGATGTGGATCTGGATGTGGATGGATATGGTGGAAATCCGCCAGCGACCTTTGTACCGGGAGACTCCATGCCATGATGAGTCAATCACTGAGGTTGCCGAAGAAAGCACATGCGCAGGAGGCGTCGTCGAGCGGAGATGGCGGCAATGGGAAGGCACAGTTCTGGGGACGGGACTGCACCGACTGTACGCGAATCAAACACAGGTCGTTTGTGGTTTCTGCTGAAGAATCTGAATACAGTGGTGCATGGTTGTTTCATGTTGTTTCAGTTTAAGATCCAGATACAACAAATTGACAAATGGTTTCTGCTAAGGCTAGCTCAACTGTCATTCAACTCTGAGGGACCGCTTTTTTCGAGAAACATTTTGACGTTTGCGAACCGCTTGTGGGCAAAGCCAAGAGCTGATTTGCGAGGCCAGGGTTTAAGTGTCAGTGGCCCATGCTTTAACGACCATACAAAACAAATGAAGCTGAAATCCGCATGCTGGAAAGCAATACCATGCTGTGAACTATTATCACGTTTCTTGCAATACCTGACACCGACACTCCCGCCCTCCAGTGTGTTTGCGTTTAGTTTATCGGCGTGAAACGCTGCCATGTGCGAAATTCGTCAGGGCATCCACAGAGATGCTGATCGTTGCATCTTTTTTCGTGTGACACCTGACATCAATAGGATTTCGTTGGATCCGTTCCGTGCGCTCGCTGATGCTGTAATTCAATTTGCAATGGACACTTTTGATGCTGGACACTGTACAGAAGCGTTGTCCAGTGAGTTCGATCAGCAGCATGGACTTTGCGCCCTTGGGATGTCGTGAAGCCTGACTTTTACAAGGGCCTGTAGAGTTGCTTACAGTGTTGCACCAAGCAACAGCTTCTTGCAGTATACGAGGAAAGGAAAAAGGATTTGTTCCATGGTTCAACTTTCCATGAGATCGTTAGCACCCAAAAGCGGGGCCCATTGGAGAGCTAGGAGGACCACAGCTACGGCCACCTTTGCTGCGCCTGCTCACAACCCACCATGAAATACCATGAATTGTGGTTCATTCTACTGGTAAACCGATGCGGATTCAGCGTCCTTTGAATGAGAGCCCTCTACAGTACCATGTCTTTGAGAACTTCTGACTTGAACATACTGCATTCATCAGCATTCCAAGAACGGAAGCTGCAAATTCGCGTGGCTCACGCACGCAAACTGGGTGATTTCGGTCTTTAACCTTCCCAGTTTTCCTTGGTAACTTTGAACCAAGACCATATCCCCATTTATTGGTTGGTCAAATCCCCTTGTTGCTTGGTCGAGTCCCAATTTTGTCGCACATGAACAGCCAAGTTGGATCCAAATCCTGTTTGTCCATGTCCGGCACACAGCTGAATCTGTGGCAGGTTGTGGGGGGCGACCAATGTGAATTGACGTCACTTCGTGTCCAAAACGGGTCATGAGAAGCTTGGCCTCAATTCAAAGCGACATACTTGCGGAGCGGTTCTTCAGTGCTATCTAGGATTTTGAAGCTGTCTCATGGATTTATTGTTGAGAGGCGTGGTATGGTTGGATGATGTTGCACCACATTCAACATGACAGAGAGGATAGTCACGCTTTTCCACTCCTCTTCCTTGAACATATCTCAGGAAGCCCTTCGGGTATCAAGTTCCCAGGCATCAGAGTGGTTTGACAACACTCCAGATGGCACCACTTAGGATGAGCAGTGAAAACCTGTTGGTGAATTGCTTGGTTGATTTCTGGTTGAATGTACGATATGCACACTTTCTGCTGATGCGTTTTTTTTTTGGACATCCACTGGGAAGGTGAAGAGAACGACTCTATGATTCATACTAGTTCGACTACTGACTCTTGGACGTCCTGATGACTTCGACTACTTTGTCAGTGGACCAGATCCCTAACTCAGTGATTCGGAGATGTCCAAAGATCGGGGGGCCCAAATAATTGCAGATGTTTCATGATCTATATATTCTGGCTTGGATTTGTTTTTTCAAATGACCCCTCCAGGACCGTAATCGCTTCTCAACCCTCAGCTTGGCTCGAATTGTCTTTTCGACGAACCCCTTCTCTGATAGCATGGGGGCGGCCAGGTGTGTGAAATATGTTCCTGGTTTGAACATTATCTACGACATCTTCTTCAATGGCACCCCATCCAGTGATGCCATCAAGGACTCCTTAAACGTCCAGGCTCTTCTGAGCGCGCTGCTCATTGCAATTGTGATCTCGTACCCGGGGGCCTTTGACTATGACGAGCTGAAAGATGCAATTCAACTGAGCCAGAGGAAAAAAACTTGTTGATTGGTGATTTCATGAAATTTTAACCATTATCTACAGGAGTATTAATCATCAAACATGCGGGGATATCAGTAATAAATGAATATAAATGAATATAAATGAATATAAATGAATATAGAAGCAGGTGACACTGCATGGTTTACTGGACATTATTGTAACTCATAATAGGGACCTATCAACCAAGCAGTACAATGGGGATGGGATAGAGGTAATTTTCATGGCTCAACTGAGACCGGGAGTTCCAATAAATAGAACCATATGTCCTATGTTGGGCCTTTGTAGGGCCTATGTTGGGAGTATGTGGGTCCATGTTGGGCCTATGTTGGACCTATGTTGAGGCATGTTGGGCCATTTTGGGGTTATGTTGGGCCTATGTTGAGGCATGCTGCGCCATTTTGGGCCTATGTTGGGCCCATGTTGGGCCATATTGAGCCAAGTTTGGCAACTTAGCCGATTTTAGGTCCCTTGAAAATACGTGGAAAAACACAGGATTCTAGAGCAAAAATGGTTCCCCTCTCCCCCCCAAGCTAAAACTCAATAGCTATTGTAATTGCTTCCCGATAATGCGTGCCAACAAAAAACGCCTCGGCACCTTCGGTGCGGGCGGATTTCTGGGTGGGCTTGCAACTTGGACGGAACAAACCTGTTAGATCGGTCGCTGGATCTCATTGACTTTTCGGGCCTTCATGGCTTCCCAAAACAACACTTGGTCACAAGACCTTTGCTGGAAGATGTAAGACAATGGGCACATTCGTTCTGAATATATCATTTTTTTCCTAAGCTGCAAAGTAAGACGGATTTAGGTTTGTTATCGAACGTTTCTGGTTTATACCGACAACCCAATGAACCTCGTGAAACTGAGGCAAGCCTTCGGCTTTCAAAGTGTCTTTTTGCGTCCGACCCGAACCCTTTGGCCGCCGCCGATGCTCTACGAATGGAAGTCTTCTTGTCAAGTCTCTTTCTGAGCAACAACGTCTTGATGGTGGTCATGGTTTACCTGTCCTTGTCAGGATTGAAACTCGATGACGACACAGCACCTGGTCGATGGATCAAGACCTGATTTTTAACCAGTGCCAGTGGAGGACAGTCCTTTTTTTGGGATTTAGTTGATAGTTCAACTTTATATTCTTAGACAATTTGGACGGATAACTGATAACTAAATCGCTGCATCACCAATACCAAGCCAACAGCCAGCGAGTTCGCTTTTAACCTATGAGAAGTAAGTCCCCAGTTGTGGCTGCTTAAATCCATTCTTCATGTTGATTTTCAAGCAGCACCAAAGACACCAGGCACAGGAACGTTTCCAAAAGTGGTACTTCTACGTGCGCTTCTTGCTCTTTTTCATGACCATGTTCATGATGGCAGGCAGGGTTTCAGCCATGGTTCCAATGCCTTGTTCACTGCAGGGATTGAGGCAAAAAGATGAAACACCTATGGAGAAATGACAGAATTCCTATGAAATCTTGATGGTCAATCTACTTTGCCATCTTTTTTTGGGATCACTTTTTCAACTTTTTTCCGTAGATCAAGGGTAGTTTCGATTATTGCTTTCTCCCTCTCTATCTCTCAAACTCTCTCTTCAAGCGGCCCTTCCAACACACCATCTGTGGAGCCTCACAGTGGTTGCGGTGTTCGTCATGTCCCAAGAATTGGATGATGGCACGGAAAACGTGATATTTCACGGCAGAAACAATGGGTTCGATGGTTTCCTACAGATTTTTCCCGTCAAAAATCAATCTTTTGATGCAGGTGTTGTGACCTTTGCCCGCTGTTCCTATTTCATGTTCATCCTCAAGTTCCCATTGTCCGACGATTACGAGAACTGCACCGGGGAGAAGACGGGAGAGGATTCGCCCTTTATTCTGCTGCGCGATGTGGGGAATTTCATCTGGCTGGGGACCATGTTGTGCGTTTTGGTGGTCCTGAGCTTCACCCATTTCTCGCAACTTCGCATGGACGAAAGGGGAAGCTTCACGACCACGGAGTTGAAGCAGGTAGTTCCGCGGGAAAGCTGAGCATAGAAATATGAAGAAATGGGTTTTGGAACCTTCAAACTGATTATATTTTCGAGCGAACATGATCCCTTAAAGCTAGGCGATTTGGCTGTACGCAATTTTGAGATAGATACACATGAATACAGAATACACATGATTCTGCGCAATATTGATGATTTATGTGTGTCAGGGACATGGAAACTTGGGTGAGAAATGGGGAGAAGATATGGAGGGACTGTTGTTGACAGCTAGATTGTTGCATCTGTGATCAGCTGAGAATGGCAAAGAATCGATTTTGAGTCGTTTTGTGGGCAGGAAAAGCCTAAGGCTTAGCCGAGCCCAATGCAAGACACTCCGATAGCAACGACATTGATTTTGTCCTTTTAAGGCTTTATTTAACAAGCTCCCATGAATTTCCCAGACCGCTTGCATTATTTGCAATGTCTTTCGTTTTCGTTGGACATGTTTCACCTTGTTCAGAGTCGATGCCTCTTGTGAACTTCCAAGAAGCTCCTTGAGTGAAAAGCAGCGCTCTCCGTTGCGAATCACTCTGGCACCACTATGGAAAAAACAAACTGATTTGCTGTGAAGAAAGCTGCATCTTCAAAACTGAAAACTGGTACTTTGGTTGACCTTGCAATGCAACCAACCTGATCTGTTCGAGCGGTCCGTTTTCGCTGAGCTTTTGTATCTCGTCTCATCTTATTTCTATCTTGATGTGTTCAAGGAGGGGCTACAGTGCATTTGAAACTCTGATATGTTTGCGTGTGCTTGTGGAGTTTCATGAGCCTTTTTTTTGGCATTTTCACCTTGACCACTCTCTGAATAGGTCTCCGTGCCTCCCAAGTCAATCCTACAAGTCGGATCCCATCAACTTGTAATTGAAATGGAAAACCACCGCTTTGTAGTGGGAACCCCCCCAATGTCTGCACGGCAATCCTCTAAGAAGCGGAGTGTTTTTCCTGGTGCTGGACCAACCAGGTGCAGCAGGTCTGCGCTTGCTCGGTTTGGGAGCCTTGGATCTTGTTGGCTCATGTGTTTTGATGTACAGGTACACAGAAGTTCAGATCTGTTGAGACGGTGTTGTTCTTCTTGTTGTTGTCGGTGTCGTTGTCGTTGTGGTTGCTGCATGGGCACGGAAAGGAGGAACATCGTCCAAATCATCGACCAAATCATCGATGCCACCCATGACCTGCAGTCATCCCACATGGCCACGTCTGAGGTGGCGCGCATGACCTGCAGCTGCTAGCGACAGCTTCAATGAGGAGGTCCATTGATGAAGTAAGCTGGGTGGGTAGCTGGTGAAGGGATGTGAAGCTGTCTTAACTCATTTCTACAGCTCGCATTGCCTGGGATGAAGCCGTTTCAAGGTCATTGTTTCTGTCGGCTTTCCAAAAGCACTTTCGCCATGCGTGCAAAGCTTGCTTTGGTGTCGCTGCTGTTTGCAGCCGCCACAAAAAGGCCCAGGTTCAAGAAGCCCTTCCCAGACCCTGCTCTCTTCCACCCTTCCAGGGGCCGCCGTTTGGCCGCTGAAGGGGAGAAGCCGGAACGGCTGCATTTCGAGGTGGAAGATGGTGGATACCAATTCCACTACGATTTTGGAGGCATCGCAACAGTGGAGCGCGTCTTCGACTTGGATTCGGAAGGGGTGGAAGGCATCTCGTGCACTCCAGGGCAACATGGCTATGATGGTCTCCAAATTGAATGGAGCAATTTGAGCGTGGCCAACGCTGCAAGTCTCCAACCAGATATGGCGACTTGCCTGCAGATGTACTTTATACTTATGCCATGTCACATTAAGTACATCTAAATTTGCCATATGATGCATGTACTTTACTTATGCCAAATGATGGCCAGGTGATTCTTTTGCATCATCGTTGCCAATCATTTTGGTACATCTCATAGGGACCAAGCTAGGCTTGAGGAACAGATCACAAATTGCAGCACAAGGCTGTGCCCACTACTTAGCTAAGTTAGTTTAGAAGTCGTACTGTAGCGCAAGTGGGGTATATGGCTGATATGATATTTATATTTACATTGATTATATACATCTAAGTATACCTATAATTAGATGGGTTTATAACCCACACCTCAGGGACACCACCTCGTGCATAGTTTACCGCAGGTGCTGACCGGCGCGCCCGAATGGCAATGCCGATTATCCAACTCCTCCAGGAAAAGCAGCCGGAGCAGCAATTTCCTGGCGAAGATCCTCAAGGCCGCTGTGATAAAAATGGATGGGGAGGGGATCAGAGAAGATGGGATACGAATGATAGATATGGTCATGGAGAACCCATGGTCATACCAACAATAAGAATATGTCTCCAGTATCATTTGGGATTTTGAGTCTGAATAAATGAGCGATTTGCAACGATTGAGAGGGTTGATGCAGGAAAATGCATGGTCGGTAGGTGTGACAGTTGTTGTTTGGTCTCCCAACTTTACAAGGCGTATATCCTGCCATTGGTTTTTGTGAGACAGATCATGTAACTTCGCCCATGGATCCCAACGTTGTTGAATTCCCTGTGGTACACAGGTGGAGAAGTCTGGTCTTAGCACAGAACTTCGGGTTCTCCCCATCAGCCCTGTGCAACTCTTCCGGAATTTGTACATGGATCTCTCATGGGAACCGGTGGAGAAAGGTCGACAACTCCAATGGTCCTCAAGAGAACTCCAATCTTCCGCAATCTCCTGTGGAGACTTGGAGGATTCCAAGAGATGTCTCCAAGAGTTGGATCCGGTTGAGTTGGGAAACAGGGTGCCACCAGTTGTTTTTACTGAAGTTTTATCAAAGTGTCCACCGAGGAGCCTTTACATGGGGCCTGAACTACGACTGTGAACAGCTATACTCTGGGACCATTGACGTGTTCTGATTGCTATGCAGCCTTGGAAGTCACACCACGTTTCAAGTTGGAAACCAACAGTTACGGCGCCCCCACCAAGGTAGCGTTGACGTTGGGAGCCACTTTCGAAGTGAACTTCGAATTGACTTACGACTCCACGTCCCGTGATGACAGTTGGAAGCCACTTTTCGAGGGCCAACTTTCCTCAAACCTTATCAACACCATTCTGTCCTTCACTATGCCCATGTTTGGCAGCTTGGTGGCCAAGCTCAATAGCTGGTCCTTCGGCACCATCAGTAACTCAGCGGACTTGCGCGCTGGGCTTGGGCCTTGTGCTGGTTTAGAGTTGAATTTCGGAGATGAGACCATGTCGGAAGTGTCAGCATGTCGGATCCTCAGCCAAAAGCATCTCAAATGTTGACATCTTCAGACCTTCCTCTCACATCTGAACAGAATTGACCTGCGCGTCATTGAAACTGCCATGTCTTGTGAGTCTTGTGGTTCCATTCCGAATATCGTCAATCGTCAGTGATGATCAACAATGGTCAACCATTTTCACTTCCCACTTCCCGTCATCATTATCACCATGGACGATTGTTGATATTGTTTATTGTTGTCCATTGTTGACCATTGTTGACCATTTTGGATCATAATCATTGATATCATTGTTGATAGAATGTTAAGGATGACAATGGTGACCATTCTGACCATTATCATTATCAGTTATCATATATCAAATATCGTCACTATATGTCATTATTATCATTATGATCATCATCACTTCTCACTTATCATCCCCATTCAATGTGGCCAATGTGGGACCCCCAAGTTGTGTTGTTGATTTCTAAACCATTAGAAAATTATAAACCTACCTAATTTGACTATAGTGTATATAGTATATATCTACCTTTGTAGCTCTACTTCACCTACTTATGTGAGCAGAAGAACTGTAGATATGGCGATGGTCCAGTGTTCCCATGACGTCGGAGATCTCGGAAATTCCTGGGCAGAAGGAATACCCGCTCGGTGACATTCCTTGTCCTCGCTTCATCAAGTCCTTGAAGATCCCAAAGAAATTCGATGAATAGTTGGATAAAGTGGGATCTAGTCGGTTCAAATCCACATTTTTCGCTTCTGAATCTACGACTTCTTTCTCCTCGTTTCAGTTTTCCACCAGCTTTCGAGTCGTTGCCAGGGGAGCCACTCCGCGCAGCAATCGCTGAGAGAAGGCCGTGTAGTCGTCAACTTTTTTGGTGACAGGGAACAGTTAATAGTGCCATGTTTCAAAGCACTTATGATAAGTTCTGATAGTTTACTTCCACAAGATAGTGACATAGAACTCTAGTTTAGATTTTTGTGACTGTTTGACACTTTGTTTGTTTTTTGCACGTTGCGACTCACTTGAACTTTGCGCTTTGCGTGACTTGATGTCAAATTGATGCGTTAGCCAAGTGTTGGCCTGATTCATGTGAGCAAAACACACCATTGTCCTACGTGTTTGGCACTTTTGGCTGAGCAGATTTTAACCGCCACAAGTGCGGGACTTTATTTTGACTGTGATGGGCTGCAATTGCAGCAAGCCGTCCGCATCGGAACTGCGCAGTGGTCATGGGCTTCCAACATTGCTGACTGCAGTGCCCTTGGGAGGCAGGAAACCACTGAAACCCAAAGGAGCTGAGGCCGTTGAAGTCTCATGCCATGCCTCTGAGGGTTCCAAGTGGCATTTCGAGCTGCTGGCCGTGAGCGCTGACTTGAAGAAAAGGCTGCAAGATCCGCAGTTTGTGGCGACTCGTTGCGACTTGGATGGCTCGGGAGATTTAGATCTGCATGAGTTGAAGCAAGCGGCGCGGGTCTATGCCATCTCCTTCAGTGGCAGCTCAGAAGACAACGCTGACGATGGCAGTGTTGATCTTGGAGTTCTGATGGCTGGGCAGCCGCGTGTCAGCAAGGAGCGCTTCGCTGAAATGGTGGCCTCTCGACAGAGAACCACTTCGATCAGAGCCTTTGAATAAATAGGTCGAAGTTTTGGTGTAGATGCTCAGAATGTCTGCAATATGAATGTCTTGAAACTAGTGAATTTTGGAACCAATAGTATACCAGATTTGTCAGGTTCTTTTCGGGTGAACAAAGGAAAGATGAACGATGAAACATGAGTTTCAACTGAGACGTATTGGGCCGAAGGTGCATGGAGTGTGGGAGTGTGATGTTGCGGACACTTTCAGGTTTTTTGATACATGTTGATGCACTTGAGCCTTTCGCAAGATGAATTTGTTGGTTTCTATGAAAGCCATTCGGAATGTGAAATGAATCGAATCAGTTGGTAGCTTTGTTTTCTTTGTTGAACTTGTTTGCTGGGTCAGGAACAGTTCCACACTCCCTCCGGGGGATAGCGTTGGGTCAGCTGCAACATCTTGAAGCTTTGTTCATTCAGACTGGATGGCTGTTGGCACAATGCGAAGCCTTCAACAAAAAGAATGCCCGTGCCATTGTGAATGGCAGGAAGTTCAGGCAAAACCCAAATTTGTACGCCTTGGACACCTTTGTGGTGACTCCTATGTCAAAGCCTGGGATTTGCAAAGCCCGTAAAAACGACAAGCAGCGAACAATCAGAGAAGCAAATCGAAAGTCATCTTTCTCAGAGCTGGTGAATCCCTTTGGCCTCTTGGTTCACTGCTTCGTGTCCCACTTTTGGGGCCATGACTTTAGCAGCACTGTCACGGCTCTGGAGCTGTGGGCAGAGGCAAACTACCACAGAATGACCGCAGAGAAACAGTCTTTGGTCTACTGGATCTGCCTATTTGCCTTGAACCAGCACAACGTAGCCGAGGAGGTTGGAGAGAATCCCCAGCAAGGGCCATTCAATGCAGCACTGGCGCAAGCCACTGCTGGAGCAGTGATGGTTTTAGATGAAGAAATTCGGCCGTTCAGTAGAATATGGTGTTTATTCGAAGTTTCTCGTTTGAAGGACCTGCGGCGGCGGTTCGAACTGATCTGTAGTGAAGGTTCCCTGTCCCAGCCGACGACCTGTGGGAACCGAGCTGCAAGCACCAAGATGCTGGAAGCCACATGTGATGCGCTGTGGGTGATGTCAGCCTCGAAAGCCCAAAGTTCAGTCACTGCAGACAAGTACCACATCTGGGCGGAAATCGCCAACAAATCTTGGAGGGCTACAGTAGGTGCATGCGGTGCCCAACGCATCTTCCATGAACTGCAGTCTTACATTGATCAGAATGATCAACCCGGTGCCGAATCCTTGGCATGGCTCTTCTCAGACTTTGACAACTACATTAAGTCGTTGCTTTCCACCACGATGCTTCACCTCTTGCTGGCAAGGGGCCAACGTGATGCGGCCGCGAAGTGTTGCATTTACGGAGCGCAGTTTTGCTCTGAGGATCTGACGGAAATTTGCAGCAGCTTCGTGCAGGAAACGGAACGAAAAGACTGGCTGAACAGCTTGCTGATGCGGGCATCAAATGCATCCACAGTGCAGCTGCTATTAGAGCACGGTGCTGATGCAAGGGCAGCAGACAACCAAGGTCTCACAGTTCTGACGGCAGCTGTTAGATGTGGCCACGTGGCTGTGGCCGAGCTGCTGTTGCAGTACGGTGCTGATGCAAGGGCAGCAGACAACGAAGGTGTCACCCTTCTGATGGAAGCTGTTAGATGTGGCCACATCGATATGGCGGAGCTACTGTTGATGCATGGTGCTGGTGCTGGGGCAGCAGACAGCAATGGTGAAACAGCACTGATGCGTGCTGCTGCAGGTGGCCATGAAGCTGTGGCCCAGCTCTTGTATGAGCATGGTGCTGATGCGGGGGCAGCAAGGAACGATGGTACCACCGCACTGATGCGTGCTGCTGCAGGTGGCCATGAAGCTGATGCAAGGGCAGCAGACAACGAAGGTGTCACCCTTCTGATGGAAGCTGTTAGATGGGGCCAGATCGATATGGCGGAGCTACTGTTGATGCATGGTGCTGGTGCTGGGGCAGCAGACAGCAATGGTGAAACAGCACTGATGCGTGCTGCTGCAGGTGGCCACGTGGCTGTGGCCGAGCTCTTGTTGACACATGGTGCAGATGCTGGGGCAGCAAGGAACAATGGTGCCACAGCACTGATAATTGCTGCTGAATGTGGCCACATAGCTGCGGCCAAGCTCTTGTTGGAGCATGGTGCTAGTGCAAGAGCAGCAGACAACAACGGTGCCACAGCACTGATGCGTGCTGCTGCAGGTGGCCATGAAGCTGTGGCCCAGCTCTTGTGTGAGCATGGTGCTGATGCAGGAGCAGCAAACAATCGAGGTATCACGGCACTGACTTTTGCTGCTGCAGGTGGCCACGTAGCTGTGGCCAGGCTCTTGTGTGAGCATGGTGCTGATGCAGGAGCAGCAAACAATGGAGGTATCAGGGCACTGATTTTTGCTGCTGCAGGTGGCCACGTAGCTGTGGCCAGGCTCTTGTGTGAGCATGGTGCTGGTGCAGGAGCAGCAAGCAATGGAGGTATCACGGCACTGATTCTTGCTGCTGCAGGTGGCCATGTGGCTGTGGCCGAGCTCCTGTTGATGCATGGTGCTAGTGCAAGAGCAGCAGACAGCAATGGTGAAACAGCACTGATGCGTGCTGCTGCAGGTGGCCATGAAGCTGTGGCCCAGCTCTTGTGTGAGCATGGTGCTGATGCGGGGGCAGCAAGGAACGATGGTACCACCGCACTGATGCGTGCTGCTGCAGGTGGCCATGAAGCTGTGGCCCAGCTCTTGTGTGAGCATGGTGCTAGTGCAAGAGCAGCAGACAACAACGGTGCCACAGCACTGATAATTGCTGCTGGACGTGGCTATGAAGCTGTGGCCCAGCTCTTGTGTGAGCATGGTGCTGATGCGGGGGCAGCAAGGAACGATGGTACCACCGCACTGATGCGTGCTGCTGCAGGTGGCCATGAAGCTGTGGCCCAGCTCTTGTGTGAGCATGGTGCTNGATGCGGGGGCAGCAAGGAACGATGGTACCACCGCACTGATGCGTGCTGCTGCAGGTGGCCATGAAGCTGTGGCCCAGCTCTTGTGTGAGCATGGTGCTGATGCGGGGGCAGCAAGGAACGATGGTTCTACGGCACTGATGGATGCTGCTGAATATGGCCATGAAGCTGTGGCCAGGCTCTTGCTGAAGCATGGTGCTGATGCAGGAGCAGCAAACAACGATGGTACCACAGCACTGATGCGTGCTGCTGCAGGTGGCCATGAAGCTGTGGCCCAGCTGCTGTCCAGAAAACGGCGACCAAGAAAGGGCATGAGACGATGGCTGTGCCCCTTGGTTTCTGGATAGGTAATGATAGGTATGGTAGCTGCTGCCAGCATCATATCTTAGATGCAGAACAACTAAATACGTTGTATAATTAATTAGTACAGTTGTAGCCCTGTCGCATTGAAGAATGTGCAGAGAAAATGGCGCTGTGCAGAGAATGCTGTGGATTTGAGTGACTGGTGAATTTCAGAATTGAGTTTGATGGGAGTTTGATGGGTAGAGAGAAAGCGAGTTGCGGGTCTGTCAGCGGAACCGAAACTTGGCCACATGCAAGTCGTGGATAGTCGTGGCAGGTTCTTTGTTTTGCTGCAAAGCTTTTGCAGACGGTTGGACAGGCATCAGATTTATGCAGAATCCTCAGATGAAGATTTCCAAACCATCTTGGGCGAACTGAATCAATCTCTGAAGGTTAGGACCAAACTAGATTCTCATTTGGACATTTCTGATGCTGGGCACTGATGAATCAGGAATCTCTTTTTTGCCTGTTGGCTTCATCTCGAGGCGGAGGCACTGTAGGTCATGCAGTCATTCATGCTTAGTCTTCGTCCAAGTGTAGGTTTTGCGTTTTCTTGAGATTCTTCCGTTTTATTGTGTTGTCTTGACCCTTTTTGATACTCTGCGGAGATTTGTTCGGAAAGCTTTGGCTGAGTGGCACCCTTTTCCCTACTATCGGCACTCTCAGATTCTCAAGCCACTCTCGTTTTTGTCCGTTGCATGGGAGATTCATATAGATTTATCATGATTTGGTCCTGTGAATGTCTTGCAACTGTGGCGTTTCACACCATTTTGTTGTTCATTGTTGTTCTCTACCTCAATTCTGATGATTCTGGTGTGCCCGCCTGGATTTTCGGTTGCTTCATGCAGGCTCTCGTGTGATCTTCGTGCTGTCAAAGAGGGCGTTCTTCAGCCATGGAACCCAGGCCTTGGACATCAGTTTCTTGGAGAGTGGCTGCCAGCATCAAATTTCAGTACATGCAGCACATTCGCATCCTTCTCGAAGAATGCGCCGAGAAACCAAAGAAGAGTACAGATTTGAGCGGCCAGTCGCCGGTGACCAGTGCAATTATTTTTGCACTGATCAATTTGGTGTGCGAAGATTCAAAGCTTTCATAGATAAAGGACCATTTTCATTCCTGTTCCTGTGCTGCTCTTTCAATAAGCGAGCTGAAGCTTGTCGTGGCAGGGTCTGTGATTAGCTGCTCAGCTTTTGCTCGGGCCTTGGACAGGCTTCAGCTTTGCGCTCTCTTAGAAGCTTAGAACATCTTGGAACCCAAGCCCTTTGCAACTACATTCTCTTTCGAACATTTCGTATGCAACACGGTGATGAATCCAGATGAATCCAGAGTTTTTATGTGCAAATAACAAAGGTGAGGCGCCGGATGTGATCACAAACAGCCACGGCCTCTTGAAGTTTTGTGGAACGTGGAGAAATGTCGAGAAGTGGTGATCCATCCAGGCGCCAGTGGATTTGGGGGTTCGGATTGGATGCTGACATCGCCTTGGTCGCCCAACTGCCAGCGATTTGGCTTCCTGAAAGGGACTTGAATTTTGTGGGGTTGGTACAAATCAATGTTTCGTTGTGAAGACAAACTTGGGCCATACTTCCCAGGTTTGGCTTGCTCTTGGAGCTGCTGCCTTTCAATTTTGCCTACAGGATGACACTAGGGATGTTTATTGTCGTCTGGACCTATTTCCACCTACCCACATACCTGGCTTAAAGCCTCTTGATAGCTCAAGTATGCTCAAGTCGCGTCTGCGCAGCTCCCCGAGATCCTCAGCTGCGGTGTGACTGCGACATTGGAGTAGCGCTAGCAGAGGCCTGGTCTGGGTCACGAGTGCCGTCAGGCTGCATCAATATATGACATGATGCATTTGACTTTCTGACAACTGTTTCGAACCTCTTTCGTGTTCTCTACCTCGATTTTCAGGATTTTGGTGTGTGGCGGCCTTGATTTCCTGTTGTTTCAGGCTCTAATGTCAGCCTCATGCCTTCGAAGATGGCGGTCTTCGGCGGGCCCAGGCCTTGCATGGCTTCCAGCTGTTGCATCACTGTTGAGAACTGAGCCACCACTGATTTCGAGATGTCCCGTTTATTCAATTTGTGCGTCTGATCCCAAGCTGCTTCCTGTCGAATCCCTTTGAAGCACTGAGTATTGCATATTCGAACCATTATACCTGCAATCTCTGCATTAAACAACAGTAAATTTTGGTCGTTTGAAATTATGGTTGTTTCATGTTGTTTCACATGTTCAAAATCATTCAAAATCCACATTGCAAATACAATGCTGCCTTTGAACATCTATATGTTTGCTGTTTGCACGATTTTGAAGTTCTGGGTACAGAAGTTTGTTTAGTGATAGATGCATTTGACTTGCCAGACCAGGTGTCTTTGTTCTGTTCCTGTGGAGTCCTCCAGCATTTCGAAGGCTGTCACGCGTGGGCCTCACCGAATTTGTCGAGTGTCAGGCTTCCTTGAAAGAACTGAGTCTCAATACAGCCAGTGTCTGTCTGATTCCATAAGGATGATTAAGGATGTATTATTAGAAAGATGTAAACACTTGAACTGTCATCCCACTATGCGCTTGGATTAACTTAGTTTGGAAGTTGCTTTTGTTTTTCTTCACTTGGATGCTATTCGGAAGATAGGAGGACTAGTTGATTTCTATGTTTTCCTTGAATCAGGTGTTACGCTTGAATTGCGGGGCTGAATTGCAGTTTCAATTGGCCGTTCTGAGAACATCGCGGACAAATGCCAATCAATAAACCATTCACCAACCGAATCATCCCATTTTCTTCTTGCAGATGACAGCCTTCCTTTTTGACATTTTGCTGTTTCATTGAGGTCCTTGCAGAAGGAAAGCATGAAGAGAAGTCGTGGCGCTACGGTTGCCCCAGGCCCAGGCCGATTGAGCTGGTTCCAGTATGCTTGCAAGATGTTGATTCAAGAGAAGGGGGTTATACGGTTATACAAATTTGACTAATTTGACCATGTTTACAATCCGTGTCAGACCATTCTCATAGTTGGGTGATGGATATTTTGAGGAGCACGACGATGCTTGATGATGTTTGCAGGTGTAGGGTAACTACCACGTTTTTTAAGCATTCTCTGTCTCCCTCTGACACCCAGGCTGTTGCCGAAGTGTTGGTGCAGTGCAAACAGCTTAGTGTCGGTGCCAAGGCCTGGTGTGTCGTTCTCTACACCGTGCCAAGTCACCCATCAATCCGTTGCATCATGGAACCCACTCTACCCATCTCTACCCCTGTAACAGAAGTCACTTCAAAGAGCCTGGTTTCCCAGAATGAGAAAAAAGGGAACAATTGCAGTGGGCTCCAATTTTTAGAGGCCAAAGAATGGTTCCTGAAAAAAGATCCTCACAGCAACCCAATTATAGTTGTTCATTGGTGTTGAGCCTTTGGTACACGGTTGGAACTTTCAAGTCATGACTTTACCAACCCCAAGCTAGGATCAAACCAGACTTTGGAGGAACGGTCTCTTCAGTTGGTTTCAATCTTTCAATGCGAAGGTTTCAGGTTTTCCAGGGGTCATGTTCCAAGGATCAGATTAATGCTGTAAGGTTCCAAGAGGTTCTCCGCTTCTGGGTGTTTTTTTTCCCACCAGCCAAGTTCGGAAAATCGAAAGATGTCAAAGTTCTGTGTCAGCGACTGTGAGCATTTAGAAAGTTGCAAAGTGCCACGGCCGTGTTTGGAGAAGCTTGGATGGAGGTGTTGAATGCTAGGAGGCAAATCCCCAACTACGTAGCAGCTTCCACAAGTTTGCGATGAGAGAACATTTGGCTCTAAGCATGTCTAAGCTAGGATATCCGATTTTTGCTTGTCTACTTTGCACCATGTTTGCATCCATGCTGCACAAAGATAGTTGACCCACAGAAGATCATAGAAGATCCCTTTGGTCCATTTTGGTCCGTTTCTGCAGTCCCAGTGCTTCCTTGTCTCGTTTCCCGAATCCGGAAAGGCTGATGATCTGAGCATCTTGTGATGACCTTTGCAAGCAAAAAAAAGAACAGCGCAAACGTTGGAGGAATCAGCTGGCTGTGGATCTCCACTGTAAGATATGTCAGTTGTGCGTCATGTGACCCTGAAGCACGGATTCAGTGACAGATCTTTTCGCACCTACAATCTTTGGGCTCAAACTGGGGGCTGAGCACGGAGTTCGAGATGAATTGGTGGGATCAACGCAGGGGTCTCAAGATGATGCTCTTGAGTTTCTTCTGATTTCATCGTTTACTTGTCGATGTCACTCGTTTGTTGCATTGGCTGTGGTCACTTGACCCCGATGCTCTGCGGTTTGTATCCCAAAATGAACAATCTATTGGTTTGTTCATGTTTGTGATCTCCATCGTTCTCTATCCATTTCTGGCCTTTTCATCTTGGCAAAGATAGTTGGTCTTGTGCTGTTCAAAATCATTTCGCTCCTCAGAAATTGGATGGGCGAGCATGGGCGAGCATATTACACAAGATGGCCAGCCATTTGGGTTCTTGAAAGGTACTTGTAGCCCATATAAATGCTTACAACAGATTTGTCCCCAATTTTGCTGATGAGATGTCCATGGTCTTCCCATGCAATTCCCATGGTCTGCCCATGCTTTTCCCATCGTTTTCCCATGGTTTTCCCACGCAGATGCTTGACTCCCCGTTTTCGCGTCCAAGGCGGAGACATCTTTCGAGCTCCAGGTGAGAGTCCATGGGCATTTTGCCAAGGAAAAATCCTTGGGGGGGATCATAATCATAAGGATTTAAGCCATATGATCATAGATAATCAGATCCCATAGATTATGATTATATAAGGATTTATAATCATAAGGTTTCTAATTGTAACAGATAATCATAGACAATCATAATCGTTGGAGGTTTTTGAACATATAATTTCAACTTTTTGGAGGAAATTAAGGATTGAGGATATAATTCCATTGTAATATACACTATTATACAATAAACAATGCCCATCAGAATATTGAGCCAAATATCGAATATCTGTTAAACACGGTGATTATATATGATTATGCCATATTATGCCATGAAACGGAATAATGAATTATTTGTTCAACAACAGAATTTGATGGGGAGATAACCGGGATTTACAGTAACCATCAAACATATGGGAATAACATGGAATAGCAAATGTTTTTAAAGCAGATATTGATATGGGCCATATACATGGTGGTATTGAATTGCTTAAACAAAGCCAAAGATAGTAGACTTGGTGGAAAGAATCCACGGCATAAGCCATGATAATATTGAGCCAAATAATATTTGGATTGTAAAGTAGAATATCCCAGGATTCCTGCCACTCTGAACTAAGACCATCTGAATTTCATCAACCAACAGAAGCACATCTCACAGTGGTAGCATGATGGATGGGTAGGTCCCCAAAGATGTTCAAGTCCATTGATTGCCAGGCTAGACCATCCGATGGGGGATGATCTCATGGTTCCGCAGCGCCTTTCACTGGGCACTTAGAAGTTGATGGAGAGAATCTGCGTCAAACATTCGCCTTTCTCAAAATATGAAATAAATCTTGAGTCAGCATGAACCAGTCAGCTGAGGTCTGGAGAGTTTTTGAAGTACATTCAAAACAGCTTTAAAAAATATCATGGCACAGTAGCTTCCACCTTACTTCTGGCGACAGAACACCTTCCGAAGAACTGCAGAATCACCTTCCGCGCGGCAATGGCGGTCTCCCCCACCGCGGCAATGGCGGTCTCCCCGACCAAGAAGGGCAAAACCACCTACTACTTTGAGGTCCGAGTGAATTGGGATAAGTTGATGGCCATCGATCAGCACCCTAGCTTTGCTTTCTTGGTGTCTTGTATGTTTTCACTGAGCAATTTGGGAATCCACTGAATGTCTTTCAATTGATTGGGTGCGTTAATTCAGTTAACCGTTTCCAGGGTTAAACACCTCTGTTTTGTGGGTTAAAATCCAATTTCTTGTTGGGAGCCAACCTTCAATTTTGTAAACATCCCATTGTTGCTCACGATGTGTTTTTTCCTCATCATGCGCAGTTTTCCATCTTTCTTCCACAATGCGTGCCACCCCACTTATGCGTGTTGGTTTATGTTGACCCATTCAACTACAGGTAGATATATCTACCATAAAATCAACAGCAAATTCAACAATCAGATTCCAGCAATCTGGAACAATGATAGATCTGGCCCAAGCCCAACAGTTGAAGAAAATTCTATGTCTTGTGATGCAACATCCGCAGCAAATCCCAAGGCAAACGGAGAGCTTCAAGGCGCAAGTCTTCCTGGAAGCCACCCTGAGATATCCGAAGAAGGTGAGTCCCGAGGATGATGCCGACGTGCTGACGATTTTCCAGCGGGCCACCCTAGAGAACTCCTTGGCCAAACCGGAGGATGATGGACGTCCAAAGCCAAAGCTCCAGCGGGGCACCGTGGAGAACTCCTTGGCATGGGAGGATGATGGACGTCCAAAGCTCATGATGAAAAGGCCATGGTGATGCCAAGTGGTGGAAAATCAATGAAAATCATACAAATGCTTGTTAACAGCGCTAGCTTAGGCGTCTCAGCACAGATAAGGGATCGGTGCGGTCTCTGGTTTGGGTTCCCGGCTGCCCGTGCAGCCAGAGGTTCTAACGTAGTCCTGTGATGTCCTGTGTGGGTTCCGATGGTTCCAGATGTTTCTGGAGACTTTGCTGCAGGTTCCCAGGTGGTTTGGGTGGCTTGCGAGGTTCTGGTGTAGAGGGTCCAGTGTGGGTTCCTCTGTAGGTTCTGTGATGGGTCGCCGTCGCCAGGTTGAAAGTTGATAGGTGTTCACTGGCTGCTGTCAAGCTGCTTTCCTACGACCTTTGCTGTCAGGGATACCACCTGGGCAGTTCATGAATCAAGTCAAAAGTAATGTCTCTGAATCTTGCTGACATTCAGCAATTGTATTGTAGGGGGATTTGCGGCTCCCTTAACCAAACAGTGATAGTCAGTGATAGTTGAGAAGAATGATAGTTGAAAAAGTGATAGGACTCCCAATCTTGCGGTTCCTTGGTGAAAACATGGTCAGTATAGACTAGAATGAAAAAAGTGGCAGTTCGAAAAGTTGGGAGATTGACATTTCTATCGCTTGGGGATGTTTGAAACGAGATTCAAGCCTTGGGCCTGCTGCAATAAGTGTTTCTTACATGGAATATAGGATTCCCTACTAAAAAGATGATGTACAACCTACACACAATATTATATTGATATATATATATATTGTATTATATTATATATATATACTATATATGTATATATATATATATTAGATACATAGATGATTTGTATACAAAAAAAAAAATCACTAAAAGACACTACATCTGCAAATCACACTCAAAAATAGGGCGCATAATCACTTTTATGCAATTTTTGAATCCCCAATGAATTCTCTCTCTCCCACGACTCACGACGGTTCGCCCATCAGGGAAGACCCTTCCCGGCGTAAAGAGCCGCTGCAATTTCAGTGGCTCATCCACGGGGAGTTCGGCGAAGAGTTGGAGCTGCAGTACTTTCCCTTCGACGTCCAGGATCTCACTGTGATGATCCGCTTTGGATGGTGCCTTTTGTGGAGACAAAACATTGGAAATCCTGGGACAACTATGGAAATTATCATGGGATTTTATTGGAAAATCAAGCATTTAATGAGGCTTCAATCAACTTTGACACCTTCTTTGAACAGCTTGGATCGTGATACGAAGATTGAACCAAGCATACTGGAAATATTCAGGTATTCAGATGGGGATCATCAACACATGGGAGAATCTGCCTAATTGTTTCCCGTCAATTCTGGAATTGAGCAGTTTGGATGTTGGGAGGAGTAGCTATGGGTCAAAGCTAAAATACATGTCAATGTTACGTTGTGTGGTGATGAACCGGATGAACCCCCCCAAACAACAGCTATTGTGGTGTGACCAGAAGGGTTTTGATGGGTCTTGATCCATAATCAAATGCTGTCTATAGAAATCAGTATGTTACTGCACTTTGGTACTTTTACCAATTTGTGGGCACACTTTAGTGTCTAATATATAGCTAGAAAGCATCATACAGCATCATCACCGGGTCATAGTCAGCAGATCCTTCGGCCAGTGCCACTCGCCAAGGCCTTGCAAAAATGACCGGGTACAAGTGCGCTTCATCGACACGGGCAAGTCTGAGGTGTGGGGCTTGGGTCACCGACCCTTGAAAGGCGGATCATGCTTTTTTGCAAAGCCCAAAAAATCCCAAAACCAGCCATTTGGGGGTGATGATTTTGGCACATTTTCTGTGATCCCTTTGGAGCTGCTATCCAGTTTTTTCTTTGATGAAAGTGACGAGCACGACTTATTTGTTAGTCTTAAGGTTGTATGTTGAGTTCAGAGTGTAGATTTGATTTGGGTTTCAGACCACTTCTCATCACCAACAAAACTTTCAGAGTACACCTTTGGGGAACCAGTGGAACATGCAGGTTGGACACGCCCGCTGCAGGTTTTCCTCAACGTGTTCTGCTTGAAAAACGCATGGACGAAGCCCAAGCTGTGGATGTCCAGTTTGGATTCACCAAGACAAAACACGAAGAGTTCCCTCAGTTCCCGCTGATTCGCATTCAATGTCAAGTGGGGCGAAAACCAAAGCTGCTTGATGGCACAGGAATTCGATGCTTTTGTTGGACTGTTTTGTTTGGTACTGTGTACGGAAAGAAGATTGAAGATGTCAGCTTAAAAAAGAATCAAGGCCTGCAATCTTGTTGGTTCTTCGACTTCAGCTCCTGTGTTGAACTCAAGAAAAACGTGCAATTTGTATGCAGTGTTTCTCGTCACATCACATCATACTTCATTAGTCTTCAAATATGGGTTGTCTCAAAAGAGGGTACCGCCGAGTCCCATGATTATCAAAGATTATCCTAGAGGTTTCCCAATCATTGTGTACCATTTTATGGGTATCCCCACTTTCGGACACACCCATATCATCAAGTAAGTTTTTGCTAAACTCCACATACGGTCAACGACTGGATATATTACACGCCCTAGCGCACTGGCCCTTGGAATTTCATATAACTGGTTGCAACACCCGTTCAGCACCAAACGCTTGGAGTTGCTGAAGGTGGTGTTCCTTTTTTTGTTTGGCATGATCGGTTAATCCACCATGACTGGAAAATCTTTTGTTGGTATCCTTCACCCTTTTGGGGCGATTTTAAGTATAAATCCAATGTCCACGCCAGGTTCTATTTGGTGAATGTGGTCTTGCCAGTGGCTTCCATTGTTCTCGCAAGTGCATCCTCATTGGCAGTCCATGATATGGGTGGGCGACTGGGGGCTACCTTGACATTTTTGCTGACAGCAGTGGCCTACAAGTACCTTGTGGCAGAGATGGTGACTTGACTAAGATATACTAAAGGTCACCAAACAATAAAAAGTGATGACTTCAATAAACTAGACAGCTACATCTATAGATACAGTATTCATATTTAGTTTGCCCCCGGTTGACCTCATGACAAGTCGCCTATTCTCAGGTGCCGAGGATCAGCTACAACACCATGCTGGATTGGTACGTCCTGGTCTGCTGGGCCTTTCTTCTGCTGATGGTCTTGGAGAATTGTTTTTTGAAGCGCGATCAAGCTGAGGTCTGCGTCATTTTTAGCGGCTCAGCTTCAAGTCATTCCTGGCAGACTGCAGTGATTACCAGATCACCAGATGCAAATGGGGTTAAGTTATATTACATGTACCGTACCCACAATTTGGGGAATGTTGGGATTGTATTTTGGGATAACAACAAACTGATAACTAGTGTGGCCCATGGTTTGCAGGTAGCTTTGCCCATGTTTATCCAGTTGGTGGTCACAAGGCCCACCTTGCTGAAGCCAAGGTGTGCTCTTTGGTGTCTTCAACGTGGGGTTTGCAGTGCGTGCGCGCTGCATCTACAACTCCGAGCGACAGCGTTTGGAAAAGGTGCCGAGTCCACAGGTGCCGGCAGGGGGCTACCGAAGACTCCGTAAAAACGTGTGCTCCGACTCTGAGTCTGATTCGGAGGAGAACGAGAGTGAATGTGAGGATGACTTCAACATGGAAGACCCTCAGGGGCTGACTGCGACTATGAAAGATGTGGAACTCTGGGAGAAGAATAACAACATGTCTCCAATGAGCAGTCGGTCAACCGCAAGTGGCTACATTCGCAACTGAAAGCGTTGGATGGCTTCATCAAGGCCTCAAGCCCTGGGGCCTTAGTTAACGATCCTTATTTTAGCGTGTAAATGCCAAGTTGTTGTTTGCTTGAACCAAACGACTCTATGCCCTGAAGACTCGAAATGTCACAAGACATAGCTGTGGGAGCATGGAGGCCCAAATGGTTTTGCTGAGCAACCATGGGTGTTGATTTGAAGGCGCATTACTGGGGGGAAAGAAAGCGAGATAGTGAAGTCAACCACTCCCAAAGGATAGGAGCCGCTCTAAGTTCCACGAGATGTGTTCATTGAACCTGCGAGCATGTCCGTTCAAATAATTTGCAATGCCACCCCACAGGCCCTTGAAAACGATAAGTGTTTGTTGATTAATCATGAGCCAAGGTGCAATCGATATCACTATTAATTATCACATACTATCATATATATATATATATATAAATATGATATCAATATATGATACAATGATATATAATGCCCCCACAAAACAAAGACTCATTCTAATACATATAGCGAGATTCCCAGGAGATGCTGGACATCTCCTTGGTGTGGCTACAAGTCTGGTGAACGCCAAACAGTGAGCAGCTCAAACACGTTCACCTCTCGCACTGTCATTTTGGACAATGTGGCGGCACAGGCCTTGTCTTTGTTTGCTCAGAAATTCCCGGAGCTGCAACGGAAAGAGTCCATGTTGATATCAACCTGCCTGGATTTGCACGCCCGTACCTATCCACCCTTCTTAGACTTGTGAGAAGCTCAAGCGCACAAGCTTTTTGAATGCATTGCTTCAGTGCACTTGGCCGCTTTGTCAGCTCCGACATTTGTGTTCGAAGCTGCCAATGCGTTGCAAGAGCTTTATCGAGTCACCAAATAGTTCCAGTCCCGCTGGCGAACGTGAGGCTAGCCTTTGACCCGGTGTTTAATCACTAAGTTGCTTCCATGATGGACACTGGAGATGTTTGCGCATTGCAGACACCCTTGGGAAACCCAAACTTTCCAAGCAGCGAAAGGTCTGACTCGTGCTCTCTTGATCTTTCTTGCAAGATCGAGAACTGCGATTTGTCGAAGGACATGCCAGATTCAGAGAGAAGGCCAGATGTCTCGGTGAGGGGAGTACTGGAGCTCCATCCGGTTTCATTGGCTGCAGTTTGACGCCAACTCCGTGGGCAACTTGCGAAGCTGATTGCTCCCACCTACTAAGTAACGCAGTCGAATTGGGTATCCCCATACTCCAGATCAGGTCTGAAGGAGTCTTGACGCAAAATTGCGGCGTTCAAAGGAGCGTGTCTTGCTAGCTTGTGTCTGCATGTGTTTGCAAAGGGTTGGGTTGGAGTCCCTTCCTGCCCCATGCAGTGTGTAGTTCGTCTGTCTTTATCTGTCTTTTTGGCCCAGATTTCATCAAATTTCACATGTTGCAGCAACAAATGTGACAGTAGTACACGTCAGAGGCTAACGGTCTGAGTTCGAAGAAGGGACTCCCAGCCTAGCGACAACAAGTTGAAAACTGATCCCATTCTTGTGCGGTCCCTAAATTCATGCTTGGAAAGGACAGCACTATAAAAAATAAGATCATGCAACCTTGCACCCCTGTTCCGGTCACCACGAAGGGCGGCCAAAGCGCCGCAATGGCAACTGGTAGCTTTTGTTGATCATCTGCCAGTGACAGGTGGGGAACTCGGGGATCCTGTGGATGCAGAGAACCTCAGTTGCTGAAATAGCTTTGACTAAACTAAGGTGTCGGCCAAATCAGAGGTGGTTTGACCAACATATAGATGCACTGACCAACAAGATATGCCTGTTTTTGGTGTACACTCCTTGAATCAGACATCAAATCAACCCAGATCTGCTTTTTAGGATGGTTTTTCCAATAGGAAAGTGCAATCTATTGGTTTCAGACAAAAAATGGCAGGGTTCAACCACGAAAGTTGGATCTGTCAGCAATGAAGATAGTGAATGCTAGACAATGCTGGACCAGGTGCATGGCTCATGGGCTTTTTGCCGCCGGGAGACTCAGCATTGGCTGAGCTGATCAGTTGGCAGAATGGAGACGAGATATACTAGTAACACACACAACACAAAGAGCAAAACAAATATTGATCAACCATAAACCACTAAAGGGGTTGGAAACAAATTAGATCCAATGGGTACAGTACCTTGCCTGAAAAAGACATAACGGTTTACCTTGTGGATTTCTGAACGCAGTGTCCCAGTTCAGACCATGAAGCCGAAGCCGAAGCTACCTTTCAAAACCGTCAGATGGGATTTGTATTCAGATTCCAATTCACAAATATAAGCAATGCAATGAATGCAGCACTGCAAGCAATGTTGTATAGATTTGTATAGCGTGTGGCAATCTTGAAGACTCATGATTACTGAGAACCGACCTTTTGAATTTACCTTAGGATAGGAAATCATTTGCTGTAGTCATTAAGAATTCGATCGAAACTCTACATGACCATCCCTTGCAAAAACAGCTTACTCTTCAAGGGTCTACAGAGTCAGTTTCAATTCATTTCCAGCTAAGTTCAACCATATTCAACCAACTCTTGGGACTACTTCAAAGGCCTAGCTAAGCCACATTTCGAAAGTGCTTTGGTCGCCTGTGAGATGTTGAATGATTGGATTTGTCAAGATAATCCACATTACACAGATGCACAAACCTTCGGCATACTTTCCGGGACATTTGGACAAATCCACCAAAAGGATCTTAGACAGAATGTTTGTGATGTTGTACTACCTCAAAAACCAGGGTGGATAAGGATGAGCATGTTCTCTGCCAGTTCCCTTCTGCGTAAGGAGCTTGAACAGTGATGAATTGTGATGAGTTTTCCTCATGATCAGATCAGCTACGCTTTGTCTCCAACAGGGTTCCCAACAGCCCAGGAGATCCGGGTGAAAAGAGCGCAGGGCCCAGTGTTGGGATCCGACTGCAAGTTGCCAACTGGCTCAGCGTGGGGCGTTCTGGCCCGGTGAATTTGGTGAACAGTATATTACGAAAGCCAGCCGAAGGCCTGGGCTGAGTATAGGTATAAGCGAAGCGAAGCGAAGCTAATCTGGGGGGTGTGGGGGGGGGGGAGGCTCTGAT
>BGPT01001767.1:129862-141153 GCA_003297045.1 Symbiodinium sp. clade C Y103 | reverse complement strand
TGTAAAAGTGTCTGTGTGTAAAGAGCATACAGTGCAAAGAAAACAACGCCGCCTGAGCATTTGTTTGGAGGCTGGCTTTCGTCCCCCCCCTTCTCAGGTTTCTTTTATTTCTACGATTTTCTTTGGGAGAAAAACATCAATTGGTGTCGCACTGGGTTTTTTCACCCAAGCTTCGCCCTTCGTCTTTTCTTTGTGAACGTCAAGTGGTCCTGTAGGAAGCAACTATTTAATGCCCAAGTAATTTTTGAAGGGCTGTTGATAACAGCTGCATCATCGGCCCCTGCCACAGATAACCGTGAGCAGTTAGGTTTGTGACCTCTTTTTTGAAGGATGTTCTTGCCGGGCACACAGTTTCCGTTGCGGGAAAGAGGCGGGCACCCAATTCGAAAAACCGTGAGTTTGAGGCAGCAATGTTCCGACATACTTTAAATTGAGCTTCAAGACCTGCAATTGTGAAGACAGACCTGGTGCAAACCTAATTTGCCTGGCCTAAATATATCTAAATAATTCTAAACATAAGTCATTCCACAGAGAGTGCCAGAGTACCAAAAGGATTCGATTCTTTTTCTTAAGCAACCGCCCTTTCATGCCCTTTCCATGCTGGGTTGGTGCAGACTTTTCAGGCACACTTTCAGTTCCAACACGTTTGGACCACTCAATGCTGTCATCTTTCACCGCAGTTTTTCGCCCTCAGGCGACCAGGGCCAGGCACATGTGATGGCGCAAAGCTACAACCTGGCGCCGGGGCATGACCCCGAGGATTCGCGCATGGTCAGGGTGACTTCGCCACAGCACCGTCCGTCCAAAGCCATGGGACCGGTGCGGGGCTGGTGGCTGCTGCTGTCGGCTGCACTGGGAATGCTGCTGCTGATGCTTTTGGTGGCGATGTGTTGGCCGCACACAGTGGAGCCTGTGGAATCAGAAGCTGTGTCTTGGAGCACTGTAAGTCGAAAGCGAGGATGGTGCCGGAAAATCCCTATAGGAAACACATTGACATCGAAAGACGGCGTTTTTTTCCATTGCCAGGTTATCCATAGAGCAGCACACTATGTCTTTTTATGAATTCGTATCATTGAGCTTGGTTGCTGGTTATGATTGGGATTCTCGCCAGCCATGTTGAATCATCAACATTTGCATAGTGCCCCCAAATGCACAAACTTTGCTTCAGACTGCTTCAGATTTTCTGGCAAGTTCCAGAACACTCCAGGCAAAGGTTCCAGGTACCCACAGTATCCAGTTGTCATGATCTCAATATCCGTCTCCAACAGATGAACGCCTGTTTTCAAGACTTTGGGTCTGGCGCGGGCTTGCTATTGGACAATTTCACCGTTTGTGTGTTGGATTCTGGTGGCAAAACAAGTTAAGTTGCAAGTTTGTGAACCGCTTCAGTGAGAATAGTTCCAGATAAATCCAATTCAATCTACCCCCCCTCCAACTAATAACATAGGCTGCTTTCCTCTTTGGCAGCATTGTTACAGTAGGGTCTATGTCTGTTGGGGTCATGGTAAATTCCATTGTAAATCTCATGATATCCCCATTCAATCCAATAACATCACCAAAACATCATCCAATAACATCACCACAACAAGACCCATAACATCGCCATAATCATCGAATAAACCCCGAAAAAAATCACCTTAAAGATCCCATTAATCTTAGATAGTCCTTGGCCTTGGATAGTTCTCATGGCTTGTCATGGCCACCAGTTCCCGCAGAGGTCATCGATCTGCACGAGATCAACACGAGCCATGGCCCCGTTCCGTTGAAACTCCGCGTGTCGGGCGTGGACTGTGGACTCAGTGGCTATCATCGACTGCTGAATGGCAACTACACCTACCAAGGGAAGGCACGGTGATTCCAGGGGAGTTGGGAGATTGTGGTTTGAATATCGTCATGATGTCATACGGATAGCTTTGGATGATGATCATCATGCTGAGAGGAACACCATATGTGTGGTCAAAAGATGGATTCTTTACTCATGTTGAGGGATGGTTATTTATTTCACCTGGGATTTATTATATTCACTGTGAGGAATCCCCTTATTAGGATGGATGACCATACATAACATACCATCTTTTGACCATGGCACTTATGCATATTATATACTAATGAGAATGATATATAGTCTTTGAACAGTGGGGATTCAACCCACGTGCAAAAGCATTTCCCTA
The DNA here is from genome assembly GCA_003297045.1 of Symbiodinium sp. clade C Y103. Lineage (NCBI taxonomy): Eukaryota > Dinophyceae > Suessiales > Symbiodiniaceae > Cladocopium > Cladocopium sp. clade C. Next base: position 138,982 of record BGPT01001767.1, on the reverse strand, counting down.
GCATTCATGCGGAAATCGGTGCATGTTCTGAACATAGATGTTTCTTTGGCTGCAACAAATTGGAATATGAACAAGATAAACTAGGATGTGAGCAACTGGTATTACCTAGCCCCTCCTATCCTGTCAATGGCCCCAAGTTTGCAGATGTTCAGCACCGCGAGCAACGGATGATGCTCCCAGCGTCAGCAGCCCAGGCGCCGGATGGCCGTGCATTTTACAAATCAGAGGAGGCACATCCAGCACCTTCAGCACCAGGCAGTCAAACGCCCTGGTTTTTCACTCCCATCAACCAGTTGAAGGGCTGGTTCCAACCAGCAGAGTGGCATCATACCTATTTGTACTACACTGGACATTCGACCTCCGCGCTCTATGGTGAATGGTACTTTCTCTATTCCAACCATTCCGATGGGAGGACCGGGACGACCATCGCCCGGCTCTTCGTGACTCGTCCCTCCGGGCCGCCTGTGCCGGAGGTGACCGTTGCTCCCGGGCCGCCGCACGCGTTGCCACCGCGGAGGGCCACGTGGAACGTGTTGTGCGACAGCACCGCGTTGAACACCTCGATGTGGATAGCGAAAGAAGTGGATTTCCGCGCCCAGGGGAAGGGCATTGAGACAAACTTGACTGGCCATTGGGAATACGTCAATATGGTGATGAGAGGGAGCGCGACACTTGAACAGAATGAGGCAATTGTTTCTCATTCAATGTTGAGGTCAATCCTGCGAAATGTAGTTTCATGTTTCTACGTATTTGTGTTTTATCACTTGACCTTGTGGTATTTGCATGAATCCGACTTGAAAACACATTGAATCATGCTTGTACCCTTTGTTTCAGACAGAAGTTTTCCCGTCCAAGGAGCATCCTCAGCCAGGGCCAAGAAAAATTCAACATGCGCGGTGGCAGCGTCAGAACGAAGGCTGGCATCGGTCTAGGAGGCTCCGTGGGCAACAGCAACGAGCTGCAGGGAACTCTAGGGCTGCACTATACCAAGCAGCTGACGAAAAGTTGGGAGACGACCATGTCCAACTCCCAGGAACGTAGCGTTGAGACCCGGTTCTCCAGGAGTGGTGCGCTCTTTGTTTGGACTTGGGATATCAAGGAGACGAGTCTTGGAACGTATCTGGGGAGTTACAAATCTGCAGAGCACCTCGGAGGAATTATGGGGAGAGGTTTCTTTTGATTTGTTTCACTACAATATTATTCAGCAAACACCAATAAACTATATTCAAATATGGTTTAGAATGGTTTATGGGGGACATATTAGATGGGCTTATGAATCAACTTGTAACTATTGACCATCCATCCAGCTCCAACTGTTGTTGTTTTTCTTTCTCTTTCGTTCGTGCGATTCATGTTGATCATGTTCATCCTGGTTTGTCTGAAAATAGGGTAGGACACACACACACACACGTAGAAGGGGATGACCATGAGTTGTTGTTTGTCCGTCTTCATGTTAACCCAAAATCCATGATGTGTTTGTCGTTTCAAGAAAAACCTCCACAGGTATGCCATCACAGAAAGCATTGTGCAGAAACCAAAGTGTTGTCCAGCCTATGCCTCCGACTTTCCAGCCTATCAGCAGCTCAGTTGCACCATGTTTTTTAGCGAAACCTTGTTTTGGGTTTGAGGAAATGTTCTATTCCAAGATATTCCAAGTGTTTTCTGGTTGATTTCAACTTGATACGATATACCTTGATCTACTCTCTATTGGGCCTCTTAGGTCGATGCATTTCCACCATTTTCAGAGAATGAGATGCCAATCTTCCTGAAGCATAACACATTCCTCTTATTGCCCCTTGCAATTTGAACGGCTTCATTCCCCACATCTGCAGGAACTGCCTTGCGGGAGGTGAACTTCCAAACTGCGCATTGCAGAGTGCCCATCACTTGTTCGGGTGAGGGCAGATGAGCCAACAGGCTCCACAATTTTTGGCTCAGCAGAAACTCGTAACCAATCAAACTGGAGAGGATTTTGAAGATGTTTTGAAGATGTTTGAAGTTGAATCAACAACAATTTGTAAAACAACCGAAAACATCACCTGTAACATCTATATCTTGTGATTGGCAGTTCACCTGGTTGATTGGAATTATGGGACCCCATCAGAAGCTGCGGGGCCCATCTTTGCACCACCGGCGAAATCTCTGGACGGAACACGTTGAAATGGCGCGCTGCGCCGCACGCGAGTCTCCTGAACCGTCGCAAGGCCGACGGTGGTCAGGGGTCTCGATGTAAAGTTTTAAGGGGATTCCTGGAACTTGTCATGAAGCTTGGATTAGTCTTACAATAGGGATACCAGAAAGTGGCCGGTTTTTTTCATGGGTTTTAATGGAGGGAAAGGATAAACAAATGGGAATTTTGGGCATATCCTATTTTCAGACCAACCCACGTGTCGAATGATGTACGGGTAGGACATCTTGGGATTCCCCATGACTAGATCTGGCCTGAAGTGCCCAACTGGGGGCCAGTGGGGTTGTACCACCCCTGCGAAAAAAGCGCGACGAGGGCGCGGCTGGATGAGATTTCAAGGTGTGGGCTCAATCAGGAGGTATCCAACAGCGAGTAGATGGGGGTGCAGTTGAGATTATGAATGGATACAACTATAGTAAAGTTGGGAAATATGATATAACCATATATAATCAGATATAACCTATATTGATACATGTACCCATTTCTAACTTCAAGTGCACCCCCACGTACAGCTCGATGTGGCTTGAATCTGTTCAACACTTTGCCATCCCAACATATGTGATGATCATGCAGTTACCAGCAGAATCATCACGTTGCTGTGGAATGTGTCTTCTCAAAGGTGGTGATGGATGGATGAATATGACTATAGATGATGTAGTGAAGGGAGCGTATAGATGTCACTAACAAGGTAAAATAAAATAGATGTCAAACTATCTTGAAACTTGTGTGCAACCTCTCAACATTCATTGCCTTCTGTACACAGTTGGAGGAAACAAATCTGTTACAGCACCCGGGACCAGGTGATCTCAGGTCAACAGCAGGTGCGATGGGAAGGGGCACCCGGATGACGGCATGGGATATCCTCAGGACCTTAGGAGCAAAGTCCCACAGAAACTGAACACGAGATCGTGTTGTTTTTTTCTGTCCGAGTGAGTGCCATGAATGTAGTAAAGCCCAAAATAAACTTGGGACGGTCTTTACCAACCATTTCTGGTACTCTTGGATATGGTTAAAGATTGGGCTTAGCACATTAGACATCTTGTGAACATGTAAGGAAACAGCCAAGAGACAGGCTGTCATCAACTTTGCCTGCAGGAATGACCCTGAGCAAGGCGGGTTTCGGTGCCAGCAATCCAAGCAATGGTTGATTTAAATCCGCCTTGATGAAAGAAGGCCATGAGGATCCGAAAGGACTGGCATGATTCTCCAAAGAATTGATAACTCAAGTGCGTCTGATGACAGTGAAACTGGCAAAGCACCATAGAAGTGTGGCAGTTCACTGTGACCGCAGCCAAGTTGGCTTTGTGCCGCAGCTCGAGACAGAAAAAAACAGACCCAGATGGGTGTGGCGACATGTCGGCGACCATGCTGTTGCGTTTGCCATGCCTCTGTAGGGTATTGTGCAATGGGAGCCCCCAAGAAAGGTTTCTGTTGGTTTACTGTATATACTATATACTAGATTCATCATATTTGATAGATATATCGTTGGTGGGTTAAGGATGAGGAAGAATAACTACATATATAAATTATATGTGTTTCTCCTGCAGTCCATGTGTTACGGCAAGTGATCCCAACGCTTCATTGTTTTATCATGACGGCAAACATCAAGGAGGTGGGTGGGACAAACAGTTGGTGTTCTCCAAGAACCAAGGAGTCCTGGGTGGTGCGAGGGACATGCTGATCAAGTACGTTGCTTGGCTGCGTACATCGTTTGTCCATGAGTGATGCGACCAACACAGTCGCTAAAGGTTTCCAGTTTCCACATCTCACAGCAGTGTGTCCACACGGGATGAAAGCCCTGACAAGCGTTCAACCCGCCAACCAGAAGAATGGCAACTAAATGTTGGATGAATGGGATTCCCAACGACTTTAAACTGTGGGGATATCCCCAGGTCCCCAGGTTCACAATATGCGTTCCATTTCCGCGACTTGGGTGAGGCTGTTTGTCAAAACGTGTGGATGGAGATTCTTCTGAAACTGGTGACAATTTCCCTAGTCTCTGCTTCTTGGCGACAGGAGGATTGGAAAAGGGTTGTCAAATGGGTTTTGATAGCCAGTTGGGGAGTCCGTTGGATCTTGGTGGTATTTGGTGGTGCAGGGGGTTAGACACACTTGCAAGTTGGGTGAGCAGGATGTGCGAGTTGATGGTTGAATGGCTGCAACTTGCAGTTTTCCCGGCAATGAAAGAAGTAGCAGTGACCAACATACTCATTATGGCTTCAAGTTGAGGTCAACACCAAAGCGTTTGACTTACAATATTTAATAACGTATAACAGTCTTGATCAATCAGTTTTTTTTTTTCCAAAGTCCCAAACAGATCAACATTCTTTTGCTGTTGATTAGAGTGTCGGGTATATCCAAATTCCCATGTACTGATCATGACTGATCATCAGTTTCCCTATTAAACATGGCCATATCTTCGCGGAATTCTTCCCCATTTTTGGACAATGTGGCAGCCCCAAGGTGGTTCAGAACCCCCACGATGGGCTCAAAATGTCCCTGGCGGTGACGCTGGTGATGGCAACGCTGGTGGCGCTATTTCGACCCTATGCACAAGCGCAGGCCTGGAATGCTCTTGGTGGCTCCAAAGCTGGTGATGACGTTGTTGGGTTGGTCAACATCAGAAAAAGGTGGTATAGTCATAGTCATAGTGGCTTTTGGTTGAAAATAGTCGGGTAATCCCAAATTTGATGCTTGATATTGGGGTATCCCCAATTTGGGGTTCCCCTCAATGACTTCCTGGAGCTCTGGCGGATCCACAAGTCCAAGGTATAGAACCAGCCCCAGTGTGGCCAGGTGAACAATCTCCAGTGTTCGTGCTTCATCAGTGCCGTGGCTGAAGAACTAAAAGTGACTATATGGGAATACTTCGGGTGGATCTGGTCCGAACTCCAAAGTCAATATATGAGGAAGAAAGGATTTGCTTCCAAGATCTTCCTAGTATATAAATGATGAATGTGCATATAAACCAGTATAAAGCATCACAACACATCATGAACCCTTCGACCCTTCATGACCCTCCTGTTGACTTATTTGATCCATTCCTACTGGTATCAAGGGTGATACAGTGACTGACTTCCTGACAGCAGTTGGGTACCCCCTTCTCAGACAAACCCAACTAGTTGCAACGTTATGTTTCCTGGGTGAAAACTGACTCATTTTGACATGAATGATTATGAGTGTTTTTTTGGCTCTGACACCATTTATAGCCATTATCATCCTCTGAAATGTGTACTGCTTCTTTGCTCACACACCAATGGACCATGACCTGCCATTGTTTTGGGATGCCCAACGGGTGGACCCATCACCAGCTGATGACAGGCCTCCCAGGTCTCTGCAGAACCAAGGCCTTTCCATTGCAGCGTTCTCCTTCTCTCTTCGAGTGTTCCTGGGCTACGCAAAGATTGCTGAAGAGTTTCCACCAGGGTCCCTAGATTTTTGGCATGTCAAGAGATTGCTTGGTGGAGGTGACATAGTCCTGATCAATGCTTAATATGCATTGAATCTATATTAAACAACTTTTCAACTACCCAAAGGCCATCGCACGGTCCATTCCGTAATACATACGGGTTCGCATGAGGTTCTCAAAAGTTCTCAGTTACTAAGTCCAGTTTTTCAGTGGGCATGGGGTTTATAGGAAAGTTTTCCATAATTTTTCCCTTCTGATTTATGTTGGCTTTCCATTTCGGGTCATCCAGAAGCTGCGTGACTTAGGCCATGGCTCAGTCGTGTCTCTCTGATTTTGCCCTTCCTGGTGGCGTTGGCGCAGGCACATGGGCCCAAGGGGGCCGAGGTCCGGGGGAAATCAGCGGATTTCAGGGGAAATGGAGATGGTTTAATACCGCTTTGAATATCTATGTATGGTTTGATATTGTTTTGTTTGGTTTGATATGGTTTAATCTATAGCTTTACAATCTAATTTTGCTTTACATGGTTGAATAGGGTGTAATCCTGCATTCTCATGGGACTGTAAGGTTATTTTTTCTCCGGAAGAGAATGATTATTTTTTTGCAAACATGGGGAGGTGTTCTGTCCTTTCTCCCTTCAAGTCTGGAAGGGATGGGGATCATAACCAGGAGAAGTGGCTGGTAGACAACTGGTAGAGATGTTTTTTTGTTGCCAGGAAACAGGCGGATGTCGTACTCGTACCGCGAAGATTCATGCAATGACTCAGTAGGCGTATACACGATAGTTCGAAGGGGCTGACCATGTTTACTAGTCATCAATCGGTGCATCTCAGCCTCATGAGGATTTTGGTGTTTTCCCCACATTGTCCGACAAACCCAACTGCTTCATGGCACCTGGCGCCCTTTCTGGTGCCTTCAACTCGGCCCAGGTGGGGTTGCCTGAAAGTCCTGAAGGCTGTGCCAGCAGAATATGGCAGGCCAGATTCGTGTGTGGATTGGAACGGCCTGTAGTTTCTTGGTCGTTTGGGATTATAAAGTGTTTCCAGGATTCCAGGATGATGGTTGATAGACGATATTTCCTCTGCAATATCCGGGTTCCGGGATCCGAATGATTTCCAACTTTTCTATCTATTTGGATGCTGCTATAGATGGTTTGACATGTTTTTACCCCATATACCATTACGAAGGTGTCTGTAATTTGGTGATGGCTTGTGTTAGGATGGCTTTTGCACACTTTCACTTAGCTACTTAGCTGTTCAATTGGGAACCAAAAGATATTATTCTCTGCAACATAATGAATTAGTTGTGCCATTCAGCTACCAGGATACCCATCCGAAAACGTCTTAAAACCATGGATTTCACGGATTCCAAGGTCCGGGTCACCCCGCTACACTCTGCAGCACAGGAGTTGGAACCGCAGCTGCAGCGTCTGTCTGGTGCTGCTTCCATCACTGCGTCCAGTAAGACTTTGAAGGTCGCGGTCCATCGGAAGGGCTGAGCCCAGCGGACTGGGCCTGGCAGGTGAGACCACGCGTCAGCCGGGGCAGAGTCTTTTCTTGGATTGGGGACAAGTTTGTAACACTTTCATATCATTTTCATGTTTGTTGTGTATATAATATGGATGTATATAGCTGATCAGCAAAGCTCTGACACTGGAGTTGGGCCGATGACAGGTGAAGATAAAAAGTGATGAAGAGGTTTTGAGCAAGGCTGAGGTTGAGTTTAGAAAAGCTCAGGTCCTGCAAGCCTTTCAGGCAAATTCCACAATCGCATGTCGTCACAACCAGGCCTCAATGCTTTGCACTGCTCCTCTAGATGCTATGGTTGTGCTGTGAGTCACATCCTGCTTGCCTGTTGCCTTTGTGGCGCCTCCTTAAAGCCTCCATGCTCCTGGAACATGTTGAAAGATCTGATGCAGCCGTTTCCTTAGATCCGGTGTGTTTGTCAACGATGTGTATCCATAGTTTTGGCGTTGCGGGAGAAAGCTCCCGCAACTAACATGCTGAAGTATGCATGTCTCATTTGTTTCACCAATCTTCTTAATGTGGAGGGGGAACGTCCCACCTATGCAGATGCTTGGTAGAATCGGTTTCATCAATTCTGTATTGGCGCTTCCCACGTCATTTGCCATTTTGAGAGAGTTTCTTGTCATTACCACAAGTCGGGTGACATGATGGAACCCCTCAAATACAGTGCTGGTTCCAATGGTATTCGTTGACTGTAGAGACTGCAGAGTCTATTGAGAGGGTGAGTGCCACCTTTTGTGTGCGCAACGATGTCTCAAAATGCCTTTGAAAATGGTTCTCCAAAGCTCATAGTAGTGCTTTAAGATGCTGTAAGGCTATAAGGCTGTGTTTCCTTTTCCAAATCAGAAAACTCCACATATCTCTCGGAGTAGCCATCCGCTGAGGATCTCTCAAACGATGGAACGATTCCAATCTTTCGCGGCGCCAGCTCATTCAGCGAAAGCGGCAAAGCGACGGGTCGCACCTTCCCAGGACTGCAACGCGCCAGTGGCATGGCGTCGAAAGTGAAGACCACTGGGGGGAACTATGGGTGGCTACTTGAGTACAACTTGATAAGCTTGTACGAAAGATTGGGAATCATAGCTTTCAAGATCTTTCAAGTTTGAGAATGCTAGGAACTTATGACTTTTTATTTGTGTTTTTTTGTATGTTCATACTGTTTTCATCAAATTTAGGAGAGCTATAATGAGAAAGCATCGGTGGAAACATCATGACTCTGCCTGTGACTACATGCTCTGGTATGCTGTGGGATGCCGATTCATTTTTCAATTTGCTGATGCTGGAGGATATGGAGGGGGATCTTCGTTCTTGACAAAGGATGTGGAATTTTGCGGCTTGGAGCATCAAACTGGTGGCTGAAATGCTCAACCTCACGTGGGTGCGAGGGGCTTAGGAAATCTTTTGTACGGCGAGAGTCCAAGAGGGAACAAGCAAGGATCCTTGCACAAAAGGATGGTGATTTTAGTAAATGTTTGGAAGAACCAAGTCAGATGTTCGCGTCTTGTGGAGTGTATTTCTGAATTTGATTGAACTGAGCATAGACTGGTGGAGTCAGCGTTTTAATTGCCGAACCTCAGCCTCCAGTGAAGGTTTCACGTGTTCAGGGCCCAGGTCCCAGTCCGTTCTTTTGGTGACCAGGGTGTGGCAATGAGGTCACGCTGAGAAAGAGATCATGGCGGAGGTCTTTCAGGACTTGGGGTTTCGAAACCTCCAAGGCGTGGTTGCAGTGCCACCTCACCACCGCGTGGAATCAAGGGTGTTGGCGTTGACATGTTGAGTATGAGAAAGTGGGGCTTAAAAACATGAAAACTGCTATTTTGGACGCAGCACATCTGAGAATCAGAAGGAAATGTCATTATGATTGAATATAATTGATATTGAACTGCGCAGTCAATTGGCAATCACCATCACCATCACCATCACCATCACCATCACCATCACCATCACCATCACCATCACCATCATCATCATCATCATCATCATCATCATCATCATCATC
>BGPT01001767.1:108020-123586 GCA_003297045.1 Symbiodinium sp. clade C Y103 | reverse complement strand
GTTCGCTCTGCCATCCATCAGTCACAGCAACGAACCTCTCCTATAGGTTTGCCATTTTTGAAACTTCCGCCACCGCCTTGTGCGGTACTACTGGTATACTGCAAGCGATATGTATACCCACTATCGAATTGTGTGCATGTTGTCTTTATTAGTTACATGTGTACAATTATAGCAAAGGGTTGGCACATGCTTCAAAATACCAATCAATGCAGACCCTCTAATCCAGACCCTGACAACAATTCAAGGCACGCATGAACTCCCAACATTTGCAAAGAACACCATACATTTGACACGCTGGAAGATACGTGAACAAACAATATTCTCGCACACAGGAAAGGGAATGCAAGGACAAAGTATACCAGGCAGGACTTCGGTGCAAGACTTCGATCCAAAACATTCCAAAACCTAAAAAATGGTATCTCCTGACACGCAATAACGTATATTACATTGATGTGTCAACATGAACTTGGCAAGGATCTTTACAGAGAAATAAACCAAGCGAAATGACTGGTCAAGAATACGCCTGTTTTTCGTGGACGTTTCAGGGCCTGGAAAGCCAAACATCCCCCGCAGCAATGATGGGCGGCGATGGCCGGCCTATCATGTGAAGCAACCTGTATAGAATCATTTGCAGTCATTTGCAGCTGTGTCCTGTAGGCTCCTTCCTGAAAAGGAAATAATTCACCCAGCACATTCACCTTTCAGCCACGACTGTGGAGGTTGCAAACGAGGTTTGAACACAACTATCAAAATCGCACCGCGTGAACGTGAATACAACCCGATTAGAATGTTCATGCGAGTCAACTGCGAGACAAAACACATGTAGGCATTGCAGTATGTTTTGCCATACGCAGAGGTCGTTGGAAAACGATGAGGTCCTTCGGGCAACTTATAACAAGTTGGCTGGCGTTGATCGCCCAAGATGTTGTTTTTTAATGCCAAACTGACCCAAATTCAAGCAGTATTGCGCGAAACAATTGCAATTGCAAAAGGCGATGAATTCGTAGTTGCTGCTGCAGTTTCCCGCCTATATATACCAGGTTTGTCATCCAGTTTGATTGTATCGTGTTCGACAAATTCTCTTGGTGAACAGCATCTGAAAACAGATCCGTATCTATCGAAAGGATTCGAAAGGCAACAACACACGCGTATCGCATGTTTTCAAAACTCATCCTGTTCAGTCCTCAGCATGGAAACAAGGAGGGTTCACACATGTTTACGCCAATAAATGGGGGGCGTGTAACCACAATTTTGTCATGGTCAAGGAGTTCCAGGGCAAAAAATGTCCGACATTTGGAAGACTCGCCGCTGGCCACGTCGCTGCTGGATCTGGACCTCTCCAACAACAGCCTTCAACGTGTGGAAGCGCTGCCGCTCAACGCGCGGACCCAAATCTCCTTCAACGACGGGGATCTCAGTTTTTCCAAGGGTGTGCTGGCCAAGGCCCAGGGCCGCTTTGTACAAGGTTGAAAGTCCAACTTGACTGGGCCAATGCGTTCCAATAAATATTGGGTGTGGGGTGTTGTTCTAATCGAGATTTTTTTGAGCGGGTACCCCTTGCGAGCTGGGGGTTCAAGCTGGGTACTTAGCCTGAACAGTTGCTGTTTTCAAGGACCAGTCACTGGGTCCGTGCCAGGCCTTTATGAGCGGCTATGAGCTGGACTTGCGAAGCACACGCTTGGCGGATTTCAGCGAGCCCCTGGAGTTGTTCCGTGATGGGAAGCTGAAGCTGACGCCTGGCTTTGTGTGGACCAACGAAGAGAAAGGCACCGGCATCTTTGGGGTTAGGGTTTTTCATTGTCGAACACGGCTGGCCATTGGACTGGAACCACCAAGCTATATAGATGAGAATTGTTGAGCATCAAGCTGAAACTAAGTCATTCTTTCAGCACAAATATTGCTGAAGTGGAAAAGGTTGTTGCATCATGTTCCAGCCCAATTTGTTTCAGGCTATGGATGCTACTCGTTCGCTCCTGGGTCAACCAACGTGCAGATTGTCAGTGGAGATTACTTTTTGCCGGACAAGATGTGCGTTTGCCTTAAGGGGTGGTCTGGTGCTGGTACCAAATGCGACAAATGTCGGAATGGCACGTACAGTGCGGATCGAAATGCATCGTCCTGCACCTGGTGTCCCCCTGAAAGTTACACAGAAACACTTGGTGCAACGTCTCCGTCTGAGTGCAGATGCACCATCGGGAAGTCCATCAAAAATGGAACTGCTTGCGGTTGTGGGGAATCGTTTGCACTTCATGATGGTGTTTGCGTGAATTGCCTTGAACTGAATCTGGACTGCTCAACAGAAGGCCTCATAGCTATCACAGCACCTCCACACGATGGTTTTGCTCGTTTGGATCTTGGCTGCGAGTCCGACCGAACCCCCCATTTCATGGCGGGCCCTATAGCAAGTTCTAAGTTTGTAACCACACATGCTAACATGTCTTTTGGTAATGATATATGAAATTATATGAAACTATACAGTTAGAATACTTTCAATGAGATATTTGGTGGAGCTGGCTGCAGAAACCATTGTTCCCAACAAAAGTGTGCTGATCAGGAAGCCAGAGCTCGCCGCGGCTACAAATGTTTTCAGCCCAGCAAGGAGCGTTGCAATCGCTCTGGCGGGGCGGAGGAAATCTGTGCTCCAGGTGCTCTGGGTGTGTCTTGTGCGGACGAATCATGTTTAAGATGGGCTCAAAGAAGGGCCTTAAGCTGGAGGATAATGGTACAGGAAACAAATCATCATATTTTTGGTTGCTCGCAAGACCGTTCTTCTAGGTTTCTAGGATCTATTAGCAAAGCTGCTTCAAGATGCCTCAAGGCATGTTCCTTGAAAAACACTCCCACTCCCAAGAGCTTGATTGTTGAAGTTGTTATGCCACGAGTTTCCTCTTGAAGATGAAGCGGTTCTTCGCCGCAACTTTCCTCGCATGTCAGGTTACGCGGGCTACCTGTGCATGGACTGCAGACCGAAATATTTTGCCAGTGGAGGCAGATGTTGGCGGTGCGACACTTCAAGAGATGCTAGCAATCGGCGTTTGCGGGCTGCTGCAGGGGTTGGAACGGGAGCATTGCTAGCAATGGCAGGGGCGTGGATGTTCTATCCATGGGTGGCTGCTGGCGCACAACGGTTTTCTGGTCCAAACCTCAGAGGGGCCGTGGGGAGTGGCCTGTCCGATGATCTGACGATTTGACTATCAGAAAGGCATGCACTGAGCATGGGCTGCTATCTCAGTATTATATATTATGTTATATTTATTGAGCAGCAGCATCTTGTTTTCTCTCCCCACCTCAAGCTCCAGGGATCTGTGTCTGTGTGGCACAGCGGACCTCGACCCTATGCTAAGCTCTGGGACTCTTGTGCGCCACACTAAAAGTCAGAATACACCTGCTGTTCCCGTCACATGAAATTCACCAGATCAGATGGAAGAAAAAGGTCAGAAATGCTTACAAATGTCAGGATATATCCAGTCATTGGCTGCGATGCTGCAGCCGCCATCATGATCAGATCTAGACAGATGCATTGCTTCTAGCATGGCTAGACCCGATTGATGTTTTTTTTGGGATGGGTTTATGATGGGTTTAAAATTGCAAGAAACCACCGACCAGCTCGACAATGAGCACCACATCTATCGTGATTTCACCGCAAAAGCTATATAGTGTGTTCTTTGACATTGGCTGACTCCCGCCACCCTGGGTTTGTGGTCTTTGGGGCCGTTTGAATTGTTTTTAACATTGGATGTTTGGAACCATTTGTCGTGCTCCCTCCACATCATTCAACCGCGTTTCATCGATCCTGAATTGACATTCAGAAGGATGATAAGTGAGCATGATAGTCTGGAGGCCAGAGCCGATACTTTCTGAAAGTGGTTTCGCCATGTTTGGCCAAGCAGTATCAAGTATACATTTCGCGCAAAGGCATCCAAGTCTATTGGTCTGTCACTTCTATTCTATTCTGATCTCTTGTCAAAAAAACTTGTCACTTCAGCGGGTGTCACGCAGGTGTTGGTCAAACTCTTAAGTTTCCTCTCAGTCTCCAATGGGGTGTTGGCAGTTCCTGGGTTTGCCACCTCCGTTTCCCACAGGCATGCCGTTTGTAGTCGACCTGAAGCAGAAGGCCCCTTTGTTGCTCCAAAGCAGCCAGCTCTGGGCAGTGCTGTCGGCATTGTCCATTTCCGAACAAGGTAGACAGCGGGGTGAGCACATGCGCAGCTTTACCAACTTCGAAGTGAAGATGCCTGAACTTCCATACATCCGGGGCTTGCGCTTCTCGCTCATTGACCTGCAAGGTGGGGGTGCACACACGCGACAACTGCCCCACTGACTCTTACCATTTCAAAGTTGCGCGCATGTCACCCATGCTGTCCCATGATTATTTTTGCACAAGAGCGCCACAGTTTCAGGAGGCACAGGGGAACCATACTGTATTTGATCCATTGAGATACGCATTCAAAGGCCATCAGTCAGCAACAAGACGACTCTGACTTATCCTGTCATCCAAAGTCCTTGGACCCGCCTTCTGAGCTGCTTCCAGGCACTTTCAATTTCCAGTGTGTTGTGGAAGGTGCAACCGCGAGATACTGGGTAGCTTTGCTGGCGCCAATCGTGCCACTACTTTTCTTGCTGGCTTGCGGCGTGTTGGAGTCGTCAAATCACGGTTCGGGATGCCTGGCTGCATGGACATGTCCACTGTGGCTTTGGGGGGGGTTGAGATTGGGCAAGTACGGGGAAGATCCGATAGCAGGCTAACAGGCTAGCACTTCAGGTTCGCCCAGCCTTCTAATTGTCCAGATTGCGACCAGGAATCAGCAAGGTCCTTCTGATCTTATCCATTTTCTTCGTGGGCGGTGCTTCCTCCTGCGCAAAGCTGATCAGCTGCAAGCTTTATGACGCAGGCAGCGGCCGGGGGTCAGAAGGGCGCCATGCTGTAGGAGACGCCTTCCTCCAAAACCCAACAAGAAGATAAGATGTGTAGTTTCGAAAGTGTTCAAACCTGGAGGATTGGATCCTCCAACATCCAACTCCTTTTTTGAACTTCTCCAACTCACCAACTGGTCCTTTAGGTGGCGACTCCTTGGGAGACTTCGCCTTCCAAGAGTTGATGCCCAGCCGCAAGTGCTCGGATTTGGCGCCTGAGGTGGGTCCAGGGTGAAGAGTGAAGGAATAGGTTTTCAAATTGTTAATCAAACATCAAAATGATGATTTTTGTTGATGAGCATGGATGGTGATGCATGCTTAAGATTGGTTAGAGTCATATCGGAATTGCACCACCAGAAATATCGAGTCAGAATTGACCAAGAGGACGTGCGTTGTTACAAGCAACCATTTGTGTGTGTAATCCAACGAAAAATTGGGGCAGTGACCAACAAAAATGGAGCGGTTTGGGTCTGAAACGGAGCAACATTAAATTGGGATCTATTGGGTACGAGTACGAGTGACCTTTCCATACCTGGAACTTTTTTTGTTCTTCAATTTGAAGATATTTCAGAACAAAATCCCAATCAATTTGTGTGCCCAGTGAATATTATAGACAACAATGAAAATCATATCTCTCTGTGGACAAGCCTGGGAATGAAGGAATGAACCTTGCTGAAACCGGCAGACGCGCCAGGTGAAGGCTGTCTTTTTGGTGACGTCTCTGTGCTATGCCATCCTCGTCCCCTGCTTCCTGCTGTACCTCTTTGCGAGGCAACACTTTGCCCTTCGATCCAACAAGCTCTTGGTGAGTTGTTCGAAGCCTAAAATGGTGGAAGAGAAGGACATGGGTTGGGGCTCATGTCTGTGTCAAGGATGTGGAATGCAAGGAGGGAGGATGTAGACCTCTGAAACCTCTGGATGCTGGTAAATGTATGTTTAAAATTTGGGTGTATTCGGTAAATGTGACTAGGATCTGAGAATGTTGAACACCTTCGGTTTCGTGGTGGTTGGATATGATCCCGCAAGGTGTGCCGGTTCAATCCGACTGTCAATCCCTGCAGGAGTTGCACTTCGAGCAGATTCCAAGGAAGGCCGACAGCCAATTGCCTGAAATGAAGGAGAGGAATGCCTGGAAAGCGGATGTTGTGACAGTGATGCGGAAAATAATGAAACATATACCCCAAATGTTTCCATGCCAAGAGGTACATACCCTCTGGACCTAGGCTCTGATCCGCCATACCAGGAGGAGATGTTGGAGAGACGATTGGTCGCAGCAGCCGTGGCCTATTCCGCCGTCTTCTTGGATGGTGAGGTGCAGGTGGCTCTGAAGGATTCCACTGTGACGCTTGGATTTTCCTTTTTCAATGGGGAGGGTTCTCCATGGGAGGGAATGCTGCGGAGGTAGTTCTACAGTGGGGGCTGACACCAATTTGAACTACTGTCAAGGGTCAAAGTTCAAAGTCGTACTTGTTTTGGTTTTGCTTACTGCTGGGCGAAGCTCTTCAGGGGGGTCGTAGCGATTGTGGTTGTGAAACTTGTATTTTTGCGTGGTTTACAGTTTTTGTGAGGGTCAAATCCATGTCCGTTGGGTTCTTGGATGATGAATCTTTGATTTTGTGACTTTGTTTAAACATGGTTTAAATATAAATTTAGCTTGCATGGGGTTTGGATGTGACAATCGAAAGTGGATAAAGTTGGTTGATCTTGCCGCCGCATTTTCCAATGTACCCAGCAGTGGAGATCAACGGCTTGCTGAGATGATTCCCTGAGGTTGGGTTTGAGGAGGTTCAAGTCAAGTCATGGAAGTGCATTGCCTGGAAAGATATGGACATGTTAAAGACATGTTCTCGTGACTAGCTTGATGTATGTTTCTGAATGGACATTCATGCCTTTTCCATTCGATATTCAAATTCATCTAGCTAAGGTTTACTCTGTCACAATGTGTTCTTAATCATAATTAATTACTTTGTCGCAAAGGGATGCAAAGGGTTTTAAGTTTAAGCTTTATATAACAGTCATCTTAATCTTGGATGTTCAAACATGTTGAATGTATTTGCATTAATGTAAAGAATAACCAAATTCAACTCGACCAAAACCTTGGCGGGTGAACTAGCTGTTGGGTGCATGAACAGTTAGTTTTCGATCGATCCCCGATCCGCCTTGAGGACCGTGGAAGGACAGGATGCCCACCGAACATCAGACATCTTCTATTTGCACACAGCTGCTGGGCAGCAAAGCTTTGGCTGCTTCAGATGTGGTGAGCCAGGTGAAAGTTTGTGACCAAGTCTTTTAAAGCTTCCAAGTGTTTTGGATGTTTGATTTCTCGAAGTGCTGGGGGAACTTCCAGCAATCTCACAATGATTGGCACCAGCATGAGTGTGGTGAAACCGTTTCAGGTGTGACTGCGGATTCTTCCCGTCAGCATGCCACCTTTTTGAGCCTGGTTGACGGTACAACACAGAAGCCAGAGTTATGTGATACCCATACCGCCATACCCTACCAACGAAGCCAAGTGCTTTTCCATTCCAAGTGACTTCCCCCCTACTTCTGCTATACCAGAAGGTAGTCGATGTTCATTCCCATTCAGTGGGCTCACCACACGTCGACCCAGTTGGAGTCCTTCTGGCTGGACGTCGTGGAAGCGAAAGAGCACGGCAGTGCCTTACGTTGCCACGCCATCACGGTGGCTGGGCCAAGCTGCGGAGAGATGATTCCCAACTCGACTGGTGGTTACTTCAAGCCATTTCCTTTATAATACATACTCGTACTTTGACTCGAGGTATGTATGTCTGTTTGTTTGTAGGTCTGTGTGTATGATTTGGAGATTCCTAATCTTCATGGCTACACTCGGATGTAGTGAAGTTGTTCCAGTGGTCAACTAGAACGTTGCAGCATGCTCATGTGCTGAATAATTATGTTCCACGAAGATCAGTAATGTAATCAATATATTTTGTATAAACAGAAAGTATGCAGTGGAAAAGGTATAGTGACTAAACTTTGAACCAGCAGAAAATGGATGAAAACGGGATCTTGATAGAAAGTGAGATTCAAACTATACAAAGAGGGATTCAGTCAAGTCACGGAAAGAGGTCCTGAACAGAAGCAGGGGTTTGATAGACTCTGCACATGCAAATCCCAAAGTAATCATAGTGTTGGTTATCAAACATGGTTATCTATTTAAGCATGTTCCCACTATTGGATAGATATTTTCTGGGGACCAACCCGCCGCGTCCCGAGGAGATGCTCATGGAGCGTTGCGTTCTCTTCGAGCGCTGCGAGTTGGCAGCCCCTGAGGAGCGCGAGAGACACTTGGCGGTTGGAGGGGTGAAAGATTGATGTGGGGCAGCGATGGAAGGACGGGGAGAAAACTCAACCAAGTAATTGAAAATTAGACACACCAAAATTATTGGAAACATATCACATAGTCTATGCACGAGAATGACATTAGCGAAATGAATTCAAAAACGAAGCAAGATAGGAAGATAGTTCTCGTGCCTTGCCCCCTAGAATGCAAATTGTTTCATGCAGCATGGCCCAGTAATATATTTTCGGTTTTACACCCACATTTTTTCTAGAATAAACCAAAGTAAACGACACGCATACTGTGCCGCATACTGGTTGAATCAACATGTAAAGTGTGAAGGTATCCGTGAAATGAAAAAAACACCCGCCTGGAATTGTCCAAGAACCAAGGAGTCCTGGGTGGTGCTAGGGACATGCTGATCAAGTATGTTGCTTCGCTGCGGTAGATCTTTTGACAGAGTTTGATGGTGCTGGCTGGTGCGACCAACAGAGTCACTGAAGGTTTGGCTGAACTCCATGAGTTTCCTGAAAGTTTGACTTGCAAGGAGCAAACCTTCCAATTATTTCGTCATCTCAGCAACATCTTGCAGCAGTGTGTTCACATTGGATCCTTACTCCTTCATTTGAGCAAACTGCCAACCAAACTGACTGGGACTCCCAACGGATTTAAACTCTGGCAATACCCCTGGGTCCACAACATGTGTTCGATGAGGCTTCGCCCCACGATCATCATATCATGCTTCCAGGGGAACTGAACCCTCCACCTGCACGGTCGCCGCGAATTGGATCAGGCTGTCTGTCAAAACGTGTGGATGGAGATTCTTCTGAAACTGGTGACCATTTCTCTAGTTTCTGCTTCTTGGCGACAGGAGGATTGGAAAAGGGTTGTCAGATGGGCTCTGATGGCAAGTTGGGGAGTCCGTTGGATCTTGGTGGTGCAGGGAGATAAAGCACACTTGCAAGTGGGGTGCAGAGAGCTTAGTCTATTGTTGTCATTTGGAATGTTCTAGGGTTGAATGGCCGCAACTTGCAGTTTCCCCGCATTGAAAGAGGTAGCCGTGACCAACATATTCTTTGTGGCTGAATGTTGATTTCCAAAGTCCCAATGGATCAACAGGCGTTTGCTGTTGATTCAAGGGTCAGGTACACCCTGAATTCCCTCATTGATCATCATTGTATCTCTTGCATTGAACATATCTTGGTGGTTAATTCATCGTTTTTGGACCAACTGTGGCGGCACCAAGGTGGTTCAGAACCCCCACGATGGGCTCAAAATGTCCCTGGCGGTGACTCTGGTGATGGCAACACTGGTGGCGCTGTTTCGACCCTATGCGCAAGCGCAGGCCTGGAATGCTCTTGGTGGCTCCGAAAGAGTCGATGACATTGTTGGGTTGGTCAACATAGTGGACAGCAAGTGGCATATTGGGAGTTGGTTGAAAAAATAGGGCGCTTCCAAGTTTGACCGTTTATCTAATAAGATCTAATAAGTGATTCCTGTAAATATTTTCCCTATTGAAACTTGGCCACTACATGTTGATGACATTGCTGGGTTGGTTCCCCTGAATTTCTCTTCAGCAGAGTTGGAAGAATCAAGTCCAAGGTTTCACAAAACCACGTTGCCTTTGCGTATGGTCAGGTGAACAATCTCCAGTGTTCCTGCTTCATCAGTGCTGTGGCTGAACACAAAAAGTGACTTTGGGAATACTTCGGGCAGATCTGGTCCAGAACGCAAAGCCACTGTGTGTGTGTGTGTGTGCTAGTATACACAGTATACATTGGTATACCACGTACAAGCAGCATCTTGCTCCTGTGTGATGAAGACAGGATCAACTTTCAAGATCTTCCAAGATCTTCCAAGGGGATGAAATAATCTTAAACTCATGAACCCTTCATGGCCCTTCCGCCGACGTATTTCGCGTATTTGATCCATTTGGACGGCTACTCATGGGCCGACGCAGTAACTGACTGCAGAATGCTTGTTGAAGGTGGGGGGAAGTTCAAGAAATGGGTTTGCCCAAGAATGAGGGATACCGGGATTGGGGGTACCCTAGAAAAACATGTTCGACAGAGAAACAGAATGTCATCGCCAGCTTACTTGCCAGCCTCCTCTACACAGCCGCTCTATCGCGAGCTCGTCAGCTCTTTGGCCCTTGCCGGACACAAACACTAAGACGACCTCAAATGCCAGGTAGAATGTCAGACAAGATAAAACGCCAGATAGATGATAGATTGTTAGCATAAATATATGTCATACAGAATTCGGATCAAATGCCAGATAGAATTAGCATGTCAGATACTGCGGTAGACTGTCAGAACAGATAAGATGTCAGACAGATAAAACAGTCAGAATATATGCCACGGTGGAGATCACTCGAAGAACGTGTTTTTCTTTGCTCAAACACCTATCATATCCTATCATCCAAATGGATTCAAATGACGCCACTTCACCCGGCAGATAGTGGATGGTGACCTGTCTGTCGTTTGGATTTCCAATCACTTGAGCCAGCACCAGATAGATGATGAGAGGCTTCCAATGCAACTACACAACCAAGGCCTTTCGATTGCGGCAATCTCCTTCTCTCTTCAAATGCTCCTGAGCTGCGCAAAAACGGCTGAACATCTACAAGTTTCCCCAGTTGTTTTTGAAAAACATGTTTGGTGGAGCTGAAACGGTCCTGATAAATGCTATTATGAATTTAAATGTATTGCAACATTATGAAACAATATCAAACAATTGCTGTCATCATCACCAAAAACTATCACCATTCCCAAATACGTGCGACTTTGGTGGGTATGGTACCACACACACTTCAAGGGAACCGGGTTCAGAGGGTAGCGAAGCTGCGTGGCTTAGGCCATGGCTGAGTCGCGTCTCTCTCGTTTTGCCCTTCCTGGTGGCATTGGCGCAGGTGGCTGGGACCTGGGACATGGGAAATCATGGGGGCTCAAGGCCTTGGGGATGCAGTGGAGTTGAGGGAAATCTTGGGTGTACCATGATATGGTGTTGAACATGGTTGATATGTTTTTAGTTTTAAGATTGTATACTAATGCAATCAGGAAGACCACGGATTTGATTGATTTTATCCCTAAATATGGAGGTTTCCGGTCAATTCTCCCCAGAATTCAGGAAGAGATGAGGGTCATGAACCGGTAGAATTCTCCGGTGGCAACCATGGGGACGTACAGCGGAAATTGTTGCATCTCAGCCATGGGGAGGCTGGCATGACATGGGTTCTGCTTGGCCGGATGGCAACCATTCACCCTGGTTTTATGTCAATTTGCTCTTCGGCGAGCTAGAAAAGAACTACGAATGTGCCAGAATCCGTCGTGCGCCCATCCAATCGGATGAAATAGGCTGCTCATTCCGACAACATAGAGTCCCAGTGTTCCAGCAATGAGAAATGTAACCAGCTATAGATCCCTAAGACAGCTGTTCAGGTGATTTTGTTCATCGTGCCCCTCCCTGGGTTTGCCATGGTTTGCCTCTAAATGAAGGCATGCCATGGGTCCGAGATTCCAAGACAAATTCAAACGGGCGTGTCCACAAATCAGGATACCACAAAATGCAGCTTTAAGTGCGGGCATGTTGATTACAACATGTTTTTCAATAATGTTTTTGTTGTCTTTCTTTTCCCAACATTTTCGGACAAACCCAAATGGTTTTATGTATGGCACTAAGCACCCTGATTTGCCTTAAACTTGCGGGCCATGTTGTGCGCACCACAGACGACCCAGGTGGGGTTGCCTGAAAGTCCTGAAGGCCGTGCCAGCCGAATATGGCAGGCCAGAGGCTTGTTTGTTTCTGGCTTTATTGTATAGCCTTAGTGGATCTTAGTGGGGTCCTTAGGTTTTTGTTGTTTGTTGTGATTTGATGGTTTTACATTGCCAAATATGTCTATGATCTGGTCATGACTTGTGTTGGGATGGCATTCCCAGCACTCACTTGGCAACATATCTTGATGTGCAATTCAACTACCATGAACCATCGAAAAAAGAACGCTAAAAGAAGGGATGGATTCCCCGAAATGAAACGCAAACGCTCTGCAGCACAGGAGTTGGAGCCGCAGCTGCAGCGTCTCCCCGGCGGTGCCATCAGGGCCTCCAGCAAGACTTTGAAGGTCGCGGTCCATCGGAAGGGCTGACCCAATCGTTGAGCTCCTGAGCTGCTGAACCATGGCCGTTGCCCTCATGGTAGCCACGAATGGGCAAAAGACCCCGAGATTCTTGTCGCATGTTCATACGACTCAGAAGATCTCCAACAAAGAGTTGGGCCAAGGACAAGAGATGCCTTGATGTGGGGAACAAACACTGGAACAAACCCTGCTGCAGGTTTTTGCGCGAGCAAATTAGATTTTACATGATGTTACATGATGTTGAAAGCTGGAAGAGTTTGAGTGCTGAGCGGATCTTGCAAGGGACTCGGGCACATTGCGAGGTAACCAGCCCTTCATTTTTCTGCTCCTCTTGGTGATATGTTGGTGCTGCTCGAGTGATGGGAGCTGGCGCAACATGGGGACATTGTGTCCCTTTTCTTACTCCTTGGTAGAGTGTCTTTTTGTTTTCCTTGGAATCACAAATCAGGAATCACCTGCTCACTTGGACGCTGACAGAGCCACGCATCACGATTTTGTACGCGTTTGTGTTTCTGCATTCCAGGGAACCATGCTGAACACATCTGCCGTGATCAGCCATTTGGAGGCTCATGTTGTTTATCAAAGATGTTGATCCATAGTTTCAGCGATGTGCTGAAGAACCTGTGCCGGACATGCTGCGGTATGTCACTTTCATTTGTTTCACCAAGTTTGTCAATGTGAAGGGTGAACGGCCCAACTATGCAGATACTTGGCTGGTACAGCTTGCCATGGCAATTTCGGAACTGCATCGGTATGAAGCATCCTATATAATGTTTTGGCAGTCTGAATGTGCAACATGATTTTCAAGTATGGCAACATTTTGCCTTCAAACAACCTTCAGAAATCTTTAGAACAAATTTTACAAAATGCCGGGAGTCATCCACTAAGGAACTGGTTAGTTAGTAACCATAGTGATAAAATCTCTATATATGGGATAACCCCCTGACAACCCATCTACTGATGATCCTCCAAGTTGATGGCCCGGTGCAGGTCCCTTCGCAGCCGAGGCCCTTTCACCGGATGAAGATCTGCCAGCCTTTCGCGGTGCCAGTTCCTTCAGCAAATCAACGGCTCTGCATGGCCAGACCCTACGAGGTGGGGCCGTGGACGTTGCCGTGGACTTTTCGTTTGAACACCCAACAAACCACAGGTCGCGGTAGCTTTTTGGTGGTGTGTTATGAGGTAAAACATGCAATGATGATTATTAAGGCAACGACAATCGTGCGGAGTCTTCATCTTTGTTATGTTCATTGTTTCGGTATTTGTTTCAAACTTTGTGTTTAAAATGCTGTCAAAAGAACTGTTGCGTGAGAAGAGGCAGCCGAAGAGAGGAATAGAGAAGAACTCAGAGAAGATGTATTCATTCAGACAGGTATTCCACCAGCCTCATCCTTTCATGAATGGATTGTATCAACTTGACAAATGAACCGGTGATTCATGGTGATCCAATCCATTCATTGGTCCAACCATTCAGTCCTCGGTTATTCAGCCAGTCCGCCAGACACTCATTTGGTCATTCACTCATTTCCTTTGCCCCTTCATTCATGGAGGCATTTACACACTTATTCAATCATTCACTTGCTCAGCTGTTCAGCCAATCAGTCAGCATTCAGCCAGTCATCGGCTCATTCAGTTGGTAAGCCAGTCATGCAATCATGCAATAGTGCAAGGCAGCAACCCCCACAAACTGTAGCAATACTTCTTATTACACGTACCATTGAGGATTTCTTCAAAAAAATGGACCCAAGTCGGGCTTAGGAGAGGTTCTCTGCCTGGCCACGCTTTCAACCATTCATCATCCTCATCATCCCTGACCTTTTCCTTTCCCCATGAAAACCCTGCTTCCAGGTTCGACGCGTCAGTTAAATACTATGACTATTGGTAAAGTTCGGAACATTTTCTAAGCCATGCAGGACCTTCATTCCTGACGAGAGACGTGGAACTCTGCGGCTCGGAACAATAAGCTGGCAGCGATATCGTGATATCGCAGGGGGACAGAGGTAAGAACTGGGTTTGGCAATTTGTGCCTTCAATAGGCACTGTATTCATCATGCAGCGAGGATATGAACGATGCCATGTGAATTATATGGTGTGATTATGTGATTTGATGAACTT
Organism: Symbiodinium sp. clade C Y103; assembly: GCA_003297045.1. Taxonomy (NCBI): domain Eukaryota; class Dinophyceae; order Suessiales; family Symbiodiniaceae; genus Cladocopium; species Cladocopium sp. clade C. Next base: position 109,121 of record BGPT01001767.1, on the reverse strand, counting down.
TCGGCCTTACTGGGTAAGGGGCAAGGGGCCATATATTATAAGCATGTGTAAAATATGATCTGAGAATTCAAGATCAAAAATCACTTCAGTTCCAGTTCAAGGTTTGGAACTGGTTGGGATAGCGGATAGCACCTGCAATTTTGGGTTTCAGTAAAAGTGGTCTGTTTTTTTCTGGCAAGTGTTTACTGGCCAACTGTGGTGCTTATGTATGGTATAAATCATTTACAGGTGTATCCAAGTTGCCCTCAGGTTCCTTCATGATGTCTTCGGTTTCATGAATAGGTACTGGGAGTTGACTTGCAGAGTGAGGTCACGATGAGAAGGAGAACGTAGAGGAAGTCTTTGAGAAGTTGGGCTTTCGAAACCTTCAAGGCATGAAGCGAGTGAAGACCTGGGCTCGTGTGCTGGCAATGCTTTACATGGCAGTTGTAAACAAGCAATCTGCAAGCAATCCACAGTTGCTACTAGGGCTGGTAGACCACCATTGTAAGTGATTGTTGGTTTTTCCTACCTGATTAGAAGAAGTCAGAAATGCCAATGTTTGTCTTTTAAACCCCCTGCCAATAACCTCTACAAAGCTCCGAACCCGGGTTGGGAAAAACACCTCGTTTTGTATAAGCACTTTTCTTCTACAAAGTTCAAATCTCANGAACCCGGGTTGGGAAAAACACCTCGTTTTGTATAAGCACTTTTCTTCTACAAAGTTCAAATCTCATAGTCAGATATAGATATATATATATATATAGATAGATGCTAAATTCACTATTTTTTTCAACATAAATCAATCCTAACTTTGTAGAGGGGGATTTTGAGCCTGATGTGCAAAAATGTAGAAATCCTTATCGNNNATGTAGAAATCCTTATCGGTGAAATCCTGTTTTGTAGAGCCAGAGTCTTTTGATACTGCACTAATTTCAATTTTGTAACCCCATGAGGTTGTAGTTGTTACGTTATGATTATAGAACCCTATATGTTGTAACATATATTTATATATATACAGGCTTTATTTCTGTGATCCGTGCTTGTACGCATGCTTCTGCCCGTGCTTCTGCCAATGGTTTTGTCTGCAAAACCGCGTTCACTTACCAACCTGTGAAAACC